>OMKK01076988.1:0-27478 GCA_900302305.1 Polymixia japonica
TCAGGCCACTCACCAAGCAGGCGGACCTTCCTGTGAAGAGTTTAGATGACTGACTGATAGGCTGACCGCGCTGACCATAGACATGTATAGTAGGCTAGATGGCTCAAGGCGGAGTCTCCGGCGTCGTTCACCGGCGGCCATGTTGCTACAGTGAACCTTGCTGTGGTATTGCATAGAGCCACATCAGGTATCGTCGCTGTCTCTGAGAGCTTGGCACAATTTTCAATACAACTGAGTCTGTTTTTCTGCTTGACTTTTCAAGTCTACAATCTTCTAAAAAAATACAAATACCCAATTTGAAAAAAAAAGGTTTTTTTTTTTGTTTGTTTGTTTTAAATAAACTTTATTTCACCATTTTCATAACAAACATCGTGCATCGCATAGATATTAATATCTATGGGGCATCGTCCCATGTTATGAATGGGCGAGCTACCTGTAGCAGGATGGCCGCCATGTGGCGACGTCGCTCTCCATTGGCCAGCATCACGGGCGAGCCATCTAGCGTTCTTGGGGAGAGCCACACACACACAGACTGATACAGAGGAGGTGAGGACACAAGGGAGGCAGGGAACACAGAGAAGCACATGGGAAAACTGGAGTCGCGGCCAACGGGGGATTTAATATGACATCAAGTGTATGGTCACTAAGATAACTGAATGCTACTTCTGTGTGCAGGTTAAGTGCAGAGGCAAAGGAAAAGAAGGACTTCATGGACTGTTGCCAAGAAACTGGAATAGTGGAGGTCTTGCCCTACCATGAGTGTGACCTTATGTCAAGGGATAAACCTAACTACCTCAATTGTCTGATTCACTTACAAATCCAGAATATATCATCCCGTTTCCCTGTTTTTATAACTGGTGAGACACTAATGCATTAACTCTACCTTGACATTCACTAGCCCTTGTGACATTGCAATTACTAAAATTACTTTCAAAAATTCAAAAATCTCTAATATTTTATCATGAATTTTATCATTAATTGATGTATAGTTTGAAGTGTTGCACTTCAGTAGCATGCAATAACACACTTTTCTCCTTCTTACAGATACAACAGCAGACAGCGCATTTGGGAGAAATGGAATATTAACAATGAATATTAACTCTTTCCTGATAATTTCACAGAGTGAAACATGCACTATCTCTTAAACTGAGAAAGTTAGATGGCTAAACTCCGAGCTTGATTGGGTACCTGTAAATTGGCAGAATGATCTTACATTTAAGAAAAATCAGCAGTAAATAGTGGTGTTAAAGATCCCACAGTAATTGTTTCTCATAAATACACATGATTGTTTTTATTTTATTTTTTTGTATCCAGCTTGAAATATTTATGGTTTTAAATAAATAAATGTTTTGTCATATTGATCATCTGTAAATTTGTTTATCATTCAGTTAATGAATAGAGTGACATTGATGCCATTATGCAGGCAGGTGTGTATATTTGCATTTTATATATATATATATATATATAAATATATATACATATATATTTATATATTTTTTTTGTAAAATTGTAAAAGTGATTTTAAGTGTGTGTTATATGTTTTTTCCCTCTTGTTCCTAACTGACTTGACACTTTTATATCTTCAATGCCATTATTGACAGTTTTTTAGTCAAAACGCATTGGCTTTTTGGTTTAAAACCTTGTTAGAATGGAAAAATAAAACAATTAAAAAAGGAGGTGTTATGTTTTGTGGCAGCATCACTAGAAAACCAGCAACCCAAAAAGGGATCCCTTGTGAGATTAAATATTTTTCCAGACATTTCTATTATTACTAAACATCATCTATGGTGTAGAAGGAATCTGCACTTTGACCCATCCTACTTTAAGCCAAAAGGCATAATTAAAGGAATCATGGAATCATACTCTCCATTGGTGGATAATGAACATAATCCTACAGTTGAAGGAATTGTATGATTAGCAGATGAGTTGTCTTGACTCAGCCAAAATAAGAAAATAAATATAAATCAACATATGCTTTTTCTCAGAGTAACACCTTTAATAGCAAGCATGTTATAAGGGTTGTTGTCTCCTTTAAGACTTCAACCTTTTGGTTTTCAGCAGTGTGGGATGCACTCTGTTGGAGATAATTCTAATTGTAATATACCCTAGCCCTTTTCTAGGCCATTGCAGGTATACGCCAACAAAACTAAAAATAGCTACATGATTGGAGATTGGTAAGAGGAATGAAAATCAATGAACATCTGAGAAGATTTACTGGGAGAGTAAGGTATTTCAGACAACAGTGCAAGCTTATAAAGGGCGTCATTTTTTAATGCTAATAGGACAATGGGCTCAAATAATTGACAGGCATATTGTATTCGTGTTAATACATCTTACGGTGTAATACCGAGGCACTAGTCGGTTCTAGTAGAGATTTAAATACGAGGACACCAAAGGGAAATTAAACATGGACCAGCGTAACGCCATATACGTTTCGGTGAAGTTAGCAAGCAGATGTGTCGAAATGCGCATGCGCCAAAGGGCTTTTTTGCAGCACATCCGCTGAAATGACCACTTATTGCACCGATAAAGTTCATACGTTAGTAGCAAGAAACATGACCAGCATTGGGGTGTGGATTTGTCCCCGAGGTGTACGTTGCATTACCGAGCAAGTCCCCCTTCATTTGTGAGCCATCCTTAAATCCAAAATGCATTGCGCAAATATATAGAAAATGAATGCGATACATTCCAAGTGCGTTGTGGCCAATGGTCAGAGCTCTCTCCTTTAATCATGCTAGACCCTGTAATACAGATATCCTTTAATCATGCTAGAGCCTGTAATACAGATATATTCGCGAATACTCGCACCGTGCCGCTTCTATTGCGCACGGACAGTGAATAATGAATCCCTCGACGACTCTCTGGTTCTAGAGCCGCTGTGTACTTCTGCGCATGTGCAATCGACGTTTTGGGGATGGGTCTGTCGATGGAATCAAGATGGCGACTCTGGCGAAAGCGCCAATATATTTACTAAAGTAGATGTCAGATTTCACAGCTATACCGGGTTTTATCGAGCCCCTCTTGGGCTCCGTGGAACATGAAGACCAGAACGATGTTTTGGATTAGGGATTGACCGGAATAAGACCGTAACTAGTCAGCGAGATGTGCGAGAGCTATGCCCGCTCGCTGCTGCGTGTTTCGGTGGCGCAGATCTGCCAGGCGCTGGGCTGGGATGCGGTTCAGCTCACTGCCTGCGATCTGTTGTCCGATGTTCTGCACCGATATATCCAGCAGTTGGCCAGGGGCTGCCATCGATACTCTGAGCTGTGTAAGTGTTGCGTATTTATGGCCGGATTACTTTAACAAAGTAGCTGAAAATAGACGATCACGTTGTTTTTAACCATGAGCCCGCTCTGTGACTAGCGCCCCCTCAGTGTGAGGCCTAGTAGCTAGCAAAGATTGGTTGTTAAAAAGTACAGTAGCTAGCTTGAAGAGTAGCTTCCATACATTGTTATTATTATTGCCATGTCACTTACCAGCTGTGAACACACTAGCCAGTAGCTTGTGTTATGCGTATCAATGATATATTTACTTTATTGGCCATATAACGTTTCACCACATCAATTTGAAACTAAACCATTATGCCTTGTTTAGCTCAAATGTCAACATTAGCCAGGTTACCTCCCAGTATGTGCAGCAATCCACTGTGGCCACTGCACTTTTGGCTAAGCACAAATAGTTTGAAGACAGACTTTGGTCCTCTTCTTCATCAGGACCAAATGTGAAGTAAATTTGAAGTGGCATTCAGCGTACAATAAGCATTCTGACTATACACTGATGATTTTGGCTTGTTTGGTGTAATTTCTCAGATGGGCGGACAGATCCAGTGCTAGATGACGTTGGCCAAGCCTTTAGGCTGCTGGGTGTGAGTTTAAGTGAACTGGAGGACTATGTCCACAACCTGGAGCCTGTAGGCTTTGCCCATCAAACGCCACTCTTCCCTGTCAGCAAAAATAATGTCCTGCAGTTCCCCCAGCCTGGAGCCAGAGATGCAGAGGAGAGGAAGGACTACATTCCAGATTACATGCCACCACTGGTGTCCTTACAAGAGGGTAGGTTGTCATAAGGGCTTCCAGTCCTGTGTCTGTGAGTCTGTGTGTGAGAGAGGCAATATTTGTGAATTAATTTTATGGTTGGATTAGTTGAGGCTTAACACACTTGTTTCTCTCCTCCATATCTCTGTAGAAGAGGAGGAAGAAGAGGTCCTTGCTGACATGGGCACCTCAGCGGAAGCTATGCAGGTGCCACTGGACGAGGACGATGAGGAAATGGAGGAAGACGAGGCAGTCAACGATGAGAATCACCCACTGAAGAGACACCTGGACAGTCCTGATGCAGCCATGGGCATGATGCCCACTTCCAAGAGACCACGCATGCACCCTGGCCTCAGCCCGGAATGGGGCGTTGAGCCCAGGGAGCCGCTTACCTCCCTCAACCCACAACGTGTTCCTCCAGGCGTGCTAGCTTCTCATGACAGCCTTGGCTCCCTATCCCCTGAAACACCTTCTGGAACCCCATCCTCCTTCAGACCTCAGCCGGTAGTACCTAGACACTCTGACCATAAGTCCCATGGCACTCCGGGAAGAAAGCCTAAGGTCTCCTCCCCTGGCAGACCAAGGACTAAGTCCCCTAAAGGGGTCAATGCTGGACCTATGGGTGGTAGCCCCATCCGCTCTCCAAAATCTTCTAAGGAGAGGAAAAAATCCCCAGGCCGGACCAAGAGTCCTAAAAGTCCCAAGAGCCCAAAGGTGGGTTCTGCCAAAGCACCTCAACCCCAGAGCAAGGTGGATGGTTTGCATAAGCTACCCCTGTCTGCACTGAGTGAGAGAATGGGCAAGGAGAACATCCACATGCGTCAGAGTATTGAAGACAGGGATTTAGCCGAGGCCCACTTTAGGAAACTAGAGCCTGATGATACTGCCATCGATGACTCTATTGATGCTGTGATTGCCAGGGCATGTGCAGAACGGGAGCCTGACCCTTTCGCGTTCTCCTCAGGCTCAGAGTCAGAAAGCAATGGGTTCTCTAGCCCCAGGAGACTAACCATCCTGGAGCCGTCTACACCCAAACTCATGCTAGGACCCAACAGCTCTGGCAAAGACACGTCAACACCACTTCACCTCAATGCAGGCCCAGGAAACTGGACCATGGACGACTCAATCAATGAGGTGATCCGTAAGGTCAATCAGGGGGGCCCATCGGCCACCCCTCAGAACCAAGGAGACTATATGTCGTCAGGTTCAGCCTCACCACCAACCCCTGAACCCCTGCTCAAGGTCTTTGAGGAGAAAAACAAGACAGTATCTTCAGCAGACATCAAGAAGAAGCTGAAAAAGGAGCTCAAAACTAAAATGAAGAAGAAGGAAAAAGACAAGCCCAAAGACAAAGACCGGGACAAGGACAGGGGCAAGCTGAAAGAAAAGAACAAGGACAAGAACAGGGATAAGAGCAAGGAGTTTTCCAAGGAGGCCAAGATCCCCTGGAAGGAGTTTGGCGTCAAGGAGGATGAGCACTTCCGTCCACGGGACTTTGCGGGACCCGAGGTCTCCATGAAGATCAAGTCCAGGGACGGAGACAGCTCCAGGAAGGAGAAGGAGAAACACAAAGACAAGAAGAAGGATAAAGAACGGAGTAAGAAGGATAAAGACAAGCGGGACAAAGGTAAAGACCGGGGGAAGGACGATAGGCAGAAACTATCTGCCCTAACCCCTTTTGGACTGGGTGACATCCCGCCACTGTTCAGCCCCTCCGCCTGTCTACGCATCCCCTCCATGCTGCCTCCCCTGCCCCCAATCCTCCAGGACAAGGACGTGAAGAGCAAGGAGAAGGACAAGAAGAAAGACAAGAAGGAGAAGAAGAAGAAGAAAGAGAAGGAGAAGGAGCGGGAGAAGGCCAAGGAGAAGGAGAGGGAAAAAGAAGAGAAAAGGAAAGAAAAAGAGAGGGAAAAGGAAAAGCGAGAAAAAGAGAAAGAGAAGGAAAAAGAGAGGATTCGGTTGGAGAAGGTAACTTGTCCTGTTTGCAATTCAGTATGTACCTCGAACGACTAAGGGCTACATTAGTATGTTACTGAAGTTTGTCTTACCCTGTCCTTCCTTCCCTAGGTGAAAGCAGAAACCCCAGTGGCTGTACCATCCCCAGTCATCCCCAGACTCACCCTCAGAGTGGGAGCTGGCCAGGACAAAATGTATGTATTTAATATACATTTAAAGTGTTTTTTTTTTATATATGAGAACTTTGGACAATGCCCGGAGAATCAGGTCCAGACATTGTCCGGAGTTGCCCTTTTCACAAATGTAGCACACAACCAGAGATTGTCCGTGTCAGACGCGTTCTCACCTACTAGAAATACTTGGTTTAGGAGAGGGATGGTGCCTGAGTAGAGTGTGCAGGAGGCCGGACATGACGCTAAAAGTATGCACGGACATATAGCTGGTTCGTAATTTGCTCATAAACAACCGTGTCCTTGCCATTCCTTGACTTTGTCTGGCGATTTCGGCTTTCGTTGCCGTCTTCGTGTAAATGACCCTTCTTCTGCACCCTCGGACGTTTGCATTCTCCCGGTTTCACGCCCACTTGCTCGCTGTGAATTCTCCGGAAAATGACCTGCTGTATTCACACATGGGCTCAATCGGACATTACACAGACTTTGTACTAGGGAGCTTGCAGGGTAAAGTCTGTTTAATGTCTGGTCCAACTGATTTGGACATTTGCGTTCACACATACGGCTCTTCCGGGTAATGTCCGGATCACTTCAGCGTTGCAGTGCATGTGTGAAAGGGGCTTATATCTATGTCTTGAAAGTATTGTCCCTTTGCAATTGATTTGATTTGCAATTGGTTCCGTTGTATCATTTGTGTCAGTATGTATTGTGGTAACCTGGTGAATTGTTTATGTCTCTGCACCAAAGTCATCAAGACAAATCCCTATACATTTATTGCACTTGACGATTGAATTCTAATTCTGTTTTATATTGTCTACATTCTAGACTGCACCTTGGTAGACTAGTGAGGTTGCAGCAGACTTTTATTTTTCCTGCATACTATAGGTTGTGTCATAGGATTTGTCCTTATTGTTTTTGTGTTTGTCTGTCTTGTTTTCCACCTACAGTGTTATTAGCAAAGTTGTCCCAAACGCAGAGCCCAAAACACCAGTGCCCAAGACCCCCGCTTCCAAATCTGGACCTGGAAACCGCCCTCGGACACCCCCGCCGCCCCCAGTTCTGTCTTCGGTCGCACCCTCTCTGGCTCCACCTGCCTCACCACTTCCCCCTGTGGCTGCCCCTCCACCAATGCTCTCCCCTACCTCTCTGCTCTCCACAGCAAGCTCCCTCAAAACGCCAGTACGCAGCGTTGTGACTGAGACTGTCAGCACCTACGTGGTGAGTGCTAACCCTCTTGACCTGTTATCCTTGGATAATGGCAACCCCCTATAATGCAAAAATCAATTAATAGCACATTTCATTTATTGGTATTGGTACTCAAAATATGTCCGAGTGTGGTGAATCTTGGGACATAGGTGTTTCATCATAAGAAAAGTATACCCGCACACTGTTGCTGCTGCTCCCAGTACTTTTCTTATGATTTGACCCTGCACCTGCACTAAGCTGGATGTGCGCGCACTCTCCACTCCAACATAGGTGTTTCAATCAGCAGATCTTCAGGTTGTGCAAACAGTAAATACACTACACTTAGAATGAAGGGAAATACATACATACTAGGGTTGAGCTGAATACTCACCCAGTACAGATAATGTACTTTTTACGAGCACGAGTATCATCTGAGTAAAATGTGTCAATATCTGTACTCGTGATACAGGAAAATCCTCATTGGGTAGCTGTGTCCACATCGTTCCGTGATAGGCCAGCTACACACAGCTCGACACACACACACACAGCTTGCAACACAGCTTGCCAAATGACATCTACTGTACTTAGTTAGCTAACTTACCCCATCTCACATCCTGCTGTGATCCCTTTTTGCGGTTTCCCCCGTTAATCGCCGCTATTCCATTTGTTATTGATCGTTGATAAGTTTATTTATGTGAGTCATTTTGAAAGCTGAATTGTGCATCGCTCCGTTCCTTCAATCTTTTGTGCGTCAACATTAAAGGGGTGTTCGTGCAATATGGGAAAACACAATATAAAGATATAAAGCCAGCCAAAATAAATAGCAACTTTTATAAAAAAAAACTTCTGTAAATGAAACCAAACTTCTGTTCTGTAAATAGTTCTCTTACTCTTGTGATCAAAAAGATTGATCTGAAGCTCAATTCTGAGGCTGTTCTGTAAATAGTCTTCTAGTAAATAATAAATATATCAACTTCCGGTTTAAGCACCACCCACTTAAGTTTATTAGTTTAGGTTTAAGTACCGCCCATTCCGAGTATGGATACGGATACAGATAGTTTAGTTGGTTGAACAGATACAGATAATGGTGTTCTCGCTCATCCCTAATACATACACATTTGCACTTCTTATTGCACCTTTCCATCCTCTGTATGACGACCCCCCACTCAGAAGCATGTCCCTAACACTGTGTTTATGGTCTTTATTTACCCAAGATCCGAGATGAATGGGGCAACCAGATCTGGATCTGTCCTGGATGCAACAAGCCTGATGATGGCAGTCCCATGATAGGGTGTGATGATTGTGATGATTGGTACCATTGGTAAGATACACATTTCCATACATCTTATGCAGCTCAGACAAGTTATTGTTTACGGTAGCTGCAAAACTATGCAGCCAGAAGATTGTAGTTGCATAGTTGTCCAATTATTACGCACTTATACCAGCTTTATTACATCCTTTATTACTGACCTTTATGTCTGTTGTTTGAAATCTGAGCCCTCCTGCAGTGTGTATCCTTTCACTAGCTGTATTTGACCTGTTCTGTATCTGTCCTCTTTTTAGGCCTTGTGTTGGGATTCTTGCAGCCCCGCCGGAGGACCAGCAGTGGTTCTGTGTTAAATGTGCCAGCAAGAAAAAGGACAAAAAACACAAGAAAAGGAAACACAAAGTGCATTGAGACTATGCAAAAAAGCACATATTTTTTGACTTTTTTGGACTTACTCAAGCCATCCTGGAACACTCGTGGCACTGCTGTTTAAAAAAAAAACAAAAAACAAAGAAAGAAAAGAAGTTAAACATGTGACTGACATTCACTTTTGATGATTTTAGTGAATAAAATCAGCCATTATAGATTATGACTTTATATTTAAAAAAAAGACTTTAACCAGCACATATCCAACCTCAGTTCTCCTGTGGTTCTCCACGGTTGCCCTTTCCATCTGTAAATGGTTTCTTGGAGGTGTTTGCCGATGTGGAAGCCCAGTCTTCATGAGTGTTCAGGTAAATTTAGGAGACCTTGTGTTTTCATCTTGGTTGTAACAGGTCAGAGCTCAACATTGTCATGATGCAGGGATTAAGAACCGAAATCAACCTACATTCATCGTCATATTATTTCTGTGCTATTGGTGTTGCCACAAAAGGAATGACAGATGCCCATTTAACCTCTCCACAGTTTTCTGCAGTATCATGAAATATGTCATGTATATAAAATGATGGCATTGGGTGTGTATAAATGTGTAAATACCAACTTCCAAGCCAAGTGTGTTCTGTTCTTAGGATCCTGACTTGTTAAATCCATTTTCAGATATTGGTTTTTAACTTGACTGATTTTCTGTAATTTCTGTACATTTTTTAAATTGAAAGTTTGTATTTTTATTTTTCTTCATATGGATTTGTCCCAGAGTTATACTGTAGCTGTGCTTGTTGTAACGTAATTCATTTCGCTGATATTTCAATATTAAAGCTGAACAGTCTGTGTCATCAGACTTGAAGAAGAATGTCATTACCATCAAAAATGTATTTAGATTGTCCACAAAACAGAATTTCTGTATCATTTTTACATTAAGTTGTCTGTAGTTCACCCCATTTTCTCAGTAGTTTGTTTGGATGCATTACCTTTGCTTCATGAAAATACATTGGAAATATTTTAACAAACCAAGCCGTAGATGTTGAATTTGTTCCCACTCATTTCAAAGTTGTTGACAAACTGATACAATTTGTGCTCAGTGTAGTTTATCTACCCTAGCTTCAGTTAGTCCATATCCACTGCTCAAGTTTTGGATCCACTCTTGCAGTCATCTGTGCAATGCATTAGCCTAGATCTTGAACATATTATGCAATATATTGCCCTGCAATGGTTAATTCTACACAATGAAGTTAATCTAAAAGATAAGTGTGGCTTCAGATTTATTCAAGAGGCTGATTTCATTACAAGTTTGTAGTTTTAGCGATTGATACAAGATAAGCATAAGATAGTCAAAGAATGTATTGTACTGGGGCATTTGCAGCACTGCTCCTGCTATTGCTGCTGTTCTCTGAATGACCACATGGTGTCATTCTTCATGCACAGAGACTGAGCTACTGTGAGGATGACAGTTAGAATTCTCCAAATAATTGTTAAATAATTTATAAGAAATGCAACAATTGTCTCCTGCTTGAAGGTTAGATGCATGTAGAATCTTTATCTTGACGGCATGCCTTGAAGTGTTCAAATTTTAGATCAGTCAGCTCCTGCAGTGTCTTCTAGGAAGTACTTTAAGGATCCTTATGATATTTGGACTGTAATGAGTTCTGAAACATCTCTGAGACTGAACTTTGTATAAGTAACAATGCATAAAAGGATAATTAAATTTAACTTTTAAATTATTACAATAATATTGTAAATTATTCCTCTTTTATAATGTTGGTTTTCCTTGCCAGATCTCGAGTTGTTTACACCTGTACCTGTAACAACTAATTTCCGTAGAAACAGAAAGACTTTGTCACAAGTAAGTTTTGGGATACACTCTAAAAAAAATTTATTAAAAAGAAAATAAATAAAATAAAATGTCTAGTTCAACTCAAGAAATATAGTAAGTTCCTTGGCTGTCTTAGACACCACGAATCACAAATGGATTCTTGATATGAGCTGATAAATACTCACATTGTTGAAGTATATTACTCATTCATGTGTTACATTTCTTGTGCTCAGATGGTAGTGTAGGTGGATATTATAAATAGTGTGTGAAATAAAGGGACCTTTCTTGTGTGCTCTCATTTTTTTCTTTTTCTGTGTGTGTGTGTGTGTGTGTGTATAATGGCCAAAATGGAAATCTACTAAAGGGCTTACTGATAATATGAAGTCAAAGAGGAAGTGATAGGAGGTAGAGAAAGGGAAGTGAAATTACTTATTTTGCTCATGCAAAATATGCTGATGAAAAACTAAAACTGACATTTCTCTCTGGTTGCTTTCACATTCAACACCATGTACAGTTTGGTACAGTTACTTATTCTTATTCTATGGCACTGCCTGTTTGTTGTGTGGAAATGTTAGGCTAAACAAAGCTTTAGGCAAAAAGTCTGATAAATAGTTGTGACTGAATGGATTGAGATGTTAGGAGGGCATGAGACACGAGAAAGTCCTCTTATGAACTTGACTGTCTAATGCCATCTCCTCTTATAGTTTTGATGGGTTTCTTTCTCTCTCACTTTCACCCTCTCTCACTGTCCCCCTCTCTCTTTTCAACCACACGCGCTGGTGTCAGGTGTCATACACTCACAACTTGTTGCTAGCATCTGTTAGATCATACATTTTTCCTGTGAGGGTGTATTACCCAACGATGGAAAAGAGAAGGCCTTAGAATGTTTGACACAAAAATGATTAGGACTGTATTTCATATTAGTTAAAAAGCTTAATCAGCAAGTCAAGGCAAATTGTCTGTGCATTTTTGTCTGTGCATTCAGAATATAATGCTGCTGCAGTATAATTCACGTTGCTCGTATATTTAAACAGGTGACACATGAAATGAAAATAGTATATTATTCATTATATATTTACAGGTAATGCTAACAAACCTTGGCATTACCTTAATACACAGAAAAAGCACAATGTGCCATTTCCGTTTTAGTTTCCAACATAACACAATATAAAGACGGTATCTGTTGTGGCAGTCAGTCCCATGAGAGCACAGAAGTGAAAGCTGTTGGTTGTTTTCAGTCATTGTAAAGGAGCCACCTGCAGTGCTGTAAACACATGCTGTCATTAGACTATCACTTGACAGGCATGGGTAGATTTCTTTCAGATGAGGCACGCGCTACTGGGCCTCTGTCACAACCCCTTTCACATTACAACGGATGTGCACAGGATGTGGCTGGTCTCTATGGCCTTTCTTTCCACGAAACCTCTCTGCTGCTTTAAGTTACAGCTTTCAGGAGTTGACTATAGTAATGGAAATCTACTTCAGTGTCATTCAGTCACAATTCTGTCAAGCATTATTTTACTTCCAGAAGATATATGTTTTATTCAGATGGAATCAGATGGAATATAACCTACCATACTGAGCATTTTTAGAGATATTACACAGTGTAAGATAGAGCAGGAAGACAGAACATACTTTACACTCTGCTCTACATGGCGCCCGTAGCACTGAATGTTATACTAAGCTGCAGCACATCACAACGAGTGGGATTTCAACATCTGTGTTTAAAATATTCATGTCAGTGAAAAGAGTCTAAGGGCAGGGCTGAAATGAAGAGGATTTGTGCTCAGATCAGAGGGAGAGGAACCCCTTCATGTTGGTCTCATTCCCTATGATACCCACACACACTAACACAACCCTATTTCAGCAGACTTTCCTTCTTAACGTCATGTTGCTCTAAGGAAACAGAACACCTATGGAGGACTGAGACCTACATTTAATTTCCCCTGGGTTTTAAGTGAACAGTGTTATGGCAACTCCCATTCAAAATGTTGGCCTGATGTTATTGTTACAACTAAACATAAACAATGATTTGTAAACTAGTTTTGAGAGGATATGTGTTCCATGATGCTTGGCACCTAAAATAAATGCTCTTGGTTTGTGTCATATTCTTCCTGCTGTGGCTCTGACTAAAGGCAAATGAGATTTTTCCAATGCAAATTGGTGCTGTAAACGGTCTTTGATAAAACAGAGAGCTGTGCCTCTTCATAATGCTTTGAATCCCACTATCAGTTAATGGTTTATAGCTCCAGTTTCTGTTTCAAAGCTATGCAGAGAATCTTTTCCAGGAACTGGTTTTAATTCTCTATATAGATACACATACATGTACAGGCACATGTCATGTAGGTGTATACATAATGCTGTAGGCATCCTGGAAATGGGTGAAAGTGCCTTTGGTTAAATTAGTTAAATTGCTTCAGTTGAACAACCTGCAAGGCATTGTAGGTATTTCAGTTCCAGTCCAGACTGACTGCAGCCTAGGACGGCAGACAAAAGGCCAGAGAGGGGACAGTAGTGTAATCCCCCCCTTTATTAAAAGGTGCTCATGCTGACTAGAATGTTTGCTTATGGTTTCAAAAGCAGGCTATCTACCCGTCTGCTTCACTATAATAATGACATGAGGTTGTCCAGTTCAGCGTGGTCTCTGTCACTGGTTTATTATCAGACAGCTCATGGAATGGAGGGAATGTGACATATGCACATCCCCCTGACCGACATGTGGTTATATAGGAAGTGATGATATGTCTGGACATTGGTTTGAATGAGAGTGAAGTCTTAAAATTCATCTTAGTAGAAGGTGTTTGCTAAAAATATTTTTGTGGAGGTTTAATAGCAAAATCAGTTCAACATTTAATGGACACAGCTACAGAATAAACACAGCTCCATTCCTGGTAAAACTCAGTGTGATGCTTTTTAAACCATTTCCCTAATGCACCACTCTTAATAATACCCCTCACAAGAGAGCACCTGGCTCTGACCATTATCTGGAGCAGTTAAATGATTCAAATACATGCCAATTTGAACAGGCTTGTGCCACAGAACCAGGACCTGTGGAAAAGATCTTGTGGCAACTGTGGCGATGTTTCCCCTAATTTTCCCCAATCTGACACTAGAGATAAATCACCCATGTCCAATTTCCTGAAGTTTTCCTAATACGGGTGTCAATTAGTCCAAGAGTGCTACTGTGGCCACAGCCTTACAGCCTGCAAACTGGGCTGCCGCAGGCAGCACAATGCATTAGCGCACGATGAGCTGTCAGAGAGGATTATTTCAGCCACGCCAGTCAGCGAAGGGGGTGGGCGCCGCTCTGCTGCACTAAACCGAGGAAAAAGAGGGGGCGGGAGACAGAGAAAGGGAGAGAAATACACAGAGGATAGAGGGAAAGAGAAGAAAGTGGCCATTACACAAGGTGGATTTATCCGGAGCACCGATGTTGGAACACTCTTCTGAGCTGGCCCTGGTGCAGAGTTTGTACGTCAACAGCATGCGCTGTCCCCCCTCTGCGGCCGGGGTCTCTGTCAGGAATGAGGACCTGCCTATGAGGTGCGTTGGGGTCGGCCCCTCATTCTAATCTAGGCTGGCTTTTGTGGAGCAGCCTGTATTTATAATTCCTCTTTGTCTGGGCTGAATATTGTTATAGGATGTATTGTTTTTATTTCAGGCGTTCTGCTATGCTGTGAGTGTGGGCAGGGTAGTGTAGTGCATATGTTTTTATTTGAGGTTAACAGAGATCACATCTTGGAATCTAATGAATTTCCCAATCCAAGTCACTCTAACCTTAAGCAGATAGGAATTACTGAAATGGGAGTTAGTGGTGTACTTTTAAGTACCATGCAGTTTTCATATAGAGTTAAGGTATAAAATCAATACTGCATATCATTGTTATGTAATTAAATCTAAATATAGTCTGCATCCTCCTCTCAAAGTTCCACATGTACTTGCACTGACTATAAATAAGGAGAGGATGTGTCAGTGATGCAGGGGTTTGTCTCTAAATCGCATAGCATAGCCACTGGAAAAAAAAACAATGAACCAGGTGAGAGGCCCTCTAAACCCAACAAGAGCCTAACTATTCTCCCTCCATCAAAATTAACATGAGACATGAATTATCTTTTAAAGAGGACAAGAAGGAAGGCATAAGACAGCAGTTGCAGGCTGATAAGATAGCAGCATGCATTCATGTGTGGTTATTTTGGCGCTGTGGATTTCTTCTAGGACAAAATCTAGGATTTTGGGAGTGCATTTTGGGAGTGCTTTAGTTGGTCACTGCAAATGTTGTCATGAAAGCCATAGTTGAGAAAAAGTATGCCTACAAGTTCAAAGCGACATATAAAAACAGAGATGACGTAGCCCAATTGGGTTGCATCTGCCCTATTTTTACATGACCTGTTCCACAATTGGTCAGGAGCAAGTGCAAATCAAATACTGGATGAATTGATTTATGGCTACAATTCCACTGCAGAGGAAAAACCTTTGTTGTAAACAACAAAAGCATGGTACGTGTGGAGGATTATGATAGGATTACAATAGTAATAATCTGAGATTAAGAACGGGAGGCTAGTATTGGAAGGCGCCAGAAACAAGGCCTAGACCTATGCAATCCACGCCAACAAACATCCCTTTGAATTTCTATGTAGATACACCCTAAACACTAGAAATAAATTGGTGGAATGGTGAAAGCCCAGTGTTATTTTTATTTCCCATTTAACCAAGAGACGAAACAAGATCTTACTATTTACAGAAATCCAGCTCCTTTTATAACAAATGTATTCAACAAGATCCCCTGAGATCTAATTGAGTCAAAGCAAAGGTGTGGATGCTTGAGATGGGATGACATTATTGTATTTTCCCCCTACATTTTAATGAAACCTGATTCCCAAGGGAGGTTCACACTACCTTTTTATAGCAACCCCTCAAGCGTAATGGTAATGCATGTTACATACTATGCTTGTTTAAATGTATGGCAAAATAGGTCACATATCATATTATGCATACAAACCTCTTTGGAACTCTGTTTAGTATAGCACACTATACAGTAGTGCCAAGCTGCCTTGAAATTGCTATGGATACAAGGATTAAATCGGATTTCATAAATGGGATATTTCTTAACGCTTGCTATGAATAATATTTTTGGACTGTGCAGCTGCTAAAGCAGTAATGAGCGATATGATAATTAGGCTAGGCCCCTGGCCTCTCTGTTATGGCAAACAGTACTTGACAACCGGGTCTCTGGAAGACTACCCCCCACCCCCTACATACTATGTGGTAGAGGCCTCGCCCTGCAAGTCCAGCTCAACAAAAGAAGATAGGCTCCCCCTCCCCCAGGGACACAAGAGCCAAAATACAAAAGGAACCATGACCTGTGACCCGGAGGATAGGCAAGATTCAAGACGCCAAGAAAAACTGCATTTAATGATCTCGCTTTTGGTTGTAATAGATTTATTTATCTGTAACATCTAAAGTATGAAGCCACGTGGGATCGATTTACCTAATCTTAAAAAACGGCACGTTTTCCTATTTAGGGGTTGGGATCTGTGACACGTGGAAAATAAGAGCCGAATAATTCAACTTTATGATAAAAGTTGAATTATTAGTATTATGTTGGCCTTTTTTATGCCTTTTAACTTGACCATCGCCGCGTTTTTTACATAAACTACAATTCCTTCTTAAACATGGTAGTGTTGGGTAACTGAAATACGCCATAAAGTAACTTAATGTATATATTTTCAGCCATCATTGCGAGTCTAATCAGTAAGCATGGTTCTCAGACTTTGTGAAGAGGCCACGCCTCTGCTTTGCTGCAGCTCAGTGGAGCTGTGTGCAGTGTGACGGTAGCTTGACTGAATTTATTTCAGTTGGGGACAGGAGAGAAACTAGGAGGAAGAATAAGGCGAATAGCAGTTCTCTCTCTCTCGTACCGTGTTGAAGACGCCCCCCCACCCCTGCACCTGTTCTGCTCCGTCTCGCAGGAGTTGAACCTCTTGCGGTTGGACATCACTCCTCATTGTTTGGTTCGGCGTTGTTGTTGTGATCATGACTTCGTCGTACAGCCTGGATTTCAATCCTTTGGCCGAAAGCCGGCTATTGAGTTCGAGCGACACGATGTAAGTAACTTAACGCTCGCCTCGTCTTGTATATCCCAACCCCGCAAAGCTTTAGAAGTAAAGTAATCAACACTGTTCCGGGGGGGACTAGAGGTAGCTAGCTTCGGCTAAACTAGGAAACGTCGCTGTTGCTAACGTCGCTGTTGCTAACGTCGCTGCTCGAGCTAACGTTGGTCCCGCCGCTACGCCCACGTGAAGAACAATCATTTTTACCTAACTTACAAGAAGGGGATTCAAACACAAACAAGGTCGATTGACGACGGCTCGATTACAACGCTAACCGCGGCCACGACGTGGCGTTTATTTTGTTACACAGCACGTTTTTCGACCTAAAGAAAACGCCTTTTTGTAAGCACGAGTGTTGGCTGGCGATTGCGTTAGATTTAGTCAACTGACATGTGCTTCCGTACATCACACGTTTCGCTATCAAGTTAAAAAAAAAAAAGTAACGCTTGTAACTTAAATACAACAGTAACGACGTTAATCCCTATCGTTTTTTACACGGTGATGGAAACACAATTGTCAAACAACAGCCACCGTCTCGTTTTGCGCTTTACGTTTGAGCAAAACAAGTTTATCTCGACGTGTTCTCGATGTAGGAAGGTGTGGGAGGTAGATCGGGCTTCAAAGTGAAGTGCAATTGAATACGTTGTTAACGTCAGATCCTCGTTTATTCGTTTAAGTTAACGTTGGCTAATTGAGTCGTTGACTTGCTTGTATCGGTGTTTATTATTGTGAGCACTCGTATACGTGTTTAGGTTTATCGTGGGTAGCTCAACTAGACAACTGAACCTTGTTTGTAACCAGCACACGGGCTAAGCTTGGTTTGCCTGGCGCAACCCCAGTCCCTCCCTGTCTGTTAGCAATCTAGCAAGCTAACCTCGTTAGCTTCAGTTTATAGATTTCCATTGGTGCTCCATGTTGAATGTAGAGTTCTTTCTTGGCGACAGAAAACACGTGATTGCTACATTATTGGACATTAATAGAAATCTTGTGACATAGCCCGTAAACAAGAAAAAGCCAATGGACCATTTTAGAAGACCTTCCTTTTAGTATAGCTAATTCCGCTTAACTGGAGCAGTGGCAAAGCTCAACCCGACCGGTTTTTACTATGCTGTTTAAGTGCTTTGCAATTGTAGTTTCATATTGAAGCAGAATGGGTCTAATTTCACATAATAACAGTTTTAGCAAAGTGTGTACACTTAGTATTTTGCGCTGTCTGTTTTGACGGTACTTTTTTAATTGTTATTTTGATAGGGTTGTTCTATCAGACATGTTGATCAAATTAACTGTCGGTTCTGCGAATGGCTGAATTTAAAAGCTCCTCTGGTAACTGTGAGTCTCTCTTTGGACCTCAGAGGATAAGTGTGGACTTTCTTTGACTTTATATTACTTTGATGCGGGAAATCTTATCTTTTGGCTCTAGAGACAGTAGGTTGTGATTAGATCTGGCCTTATGAAGTTGTATTTGATTGATTGATCCCCTTATGGACAGTGAGAGTGACTATCTGGGCTTAAGTGTGATCCTTTGGCAACAAACACTGACACAGCGCCGTGTGAGCTAAGCGTCATGGTGATCCCTTTGTTGTGGACGGGGAGCTGTTGATCTGTGCAAAGTGTGGCCTCTTGGCACCAGAGCCCAGGGTTTGCGCGGGCCAGCTGTTCTGTTCTTTTTGCTCACTGTGACATGGTTGTGGGAGAGTGCCATATAGACAGATGTTGAAGGCTGGGAGCATGAGGGCTCTGATCTGGCCTGTCACCTGTTCCACTGCTCCTGCTGCTAGTGTGGCGCACTTCTGGTCCAGTGTTTAATTAGGAGATGGCCTGGCCCAGACAAACATGCAGAGCCTTAGACTGTTCATTACCATACATTCCCCATCTCTTGTCAGTGTGGTTGAAGGCTGTGCAAAATCTCCTGCAGCTTTCACAAACAAATGGCATTGTGTGATAGTATTACGCAAGTTAAGATGCACACACCACGTTCATAAAATTGTCAGTACCGTGTGGGTGTCATTAAAACAGTCTGCAGTCCTAGCTGCCGGGTAATAAGTGAAACAACACAGCAAGTAACTATGGGACATCTGAGCTATAATATTGGTATGGAAAATCCAGTTCATTGAGCATAACATGATAAAGCTAATGAACTATTTAGGCCAGCATGCACATGACCTAGGAGTCAACAATGTCTGCTATCCACAAGAAGTGGAATCAGCTGTTTGGTTGAAAAAGCAGAGCTCAGGTGGCACAGTCAGACACAGCAGTGGACAGGGTGGAGAAAGTGTGTTTCAGCTGGGTAACGTTTCTCTTTGGATTGAGGCCGAAGTGGAGCGGACAGTGATAGATGTAAGACTCTGGATGTATGCCATTTGTAAATATAGACTGAAATATAGACTGAAAATAAAAATAACTTCATCTAATGTTTAGTAAAGGGCGGTCATTGAAGATGGTATGTAGCCTATCTCAGGTTAATATAATGGATGGCTCAGTAAGTCAGTGAAGTAAGCCCACTCTGTCAAAGTAAGCAAGTCTAATTGCTGCTTTTAGTATGCTGTTTGTCTCTTCATCTGAGATGCCTAGCTGTGGCTGCTGCTCCTGCCAATGAGCTCCACCTGAAGATTTGCATTCATGCTCCATCTTAGAGAGATGTGACCAGGGTTGATTTGGTTGGAATTTTATGCTGGTGATTTGACTATTCATTCACACTAGCTTTACTTTGCAACCTCATCCATAACCACCAGGGACGTTTGGTGTGATTATGGAGCTAATGGGGCGGGCCTTGTCATCAGATGCTAGCTGTCTGTTAACACGGGGCCATTCAGAGGCTGATTGAACATGTCTGTCTTCATCAGGGGAAATGCTACAATGAAATCAGGCCATATTGAGCCAAATTGGAGTTAATGCCAGGAGGAAAATGTCTTAATGCGGCCTCATCAGAACCCTGATGTGCTGATTACAGTCCACTGCTTGGTATGGAAATCAAATAATGCACAGTCCTACTGCCTTCCTGCCTGAAGCAGTGTACTTCTGTGGTCCTTGTTATTTCAAACTTGAGTCTATGGCTCTTCGGAGTTCGGAATCGGAGCGACTCTTAAGTGACTGTCATGGATTCTGCTTGAAGGTCCTAGTGCAGACATTGTGTGAGATCTGCCCCTGATTCTTTGAGGCCAGTTTGTAGCCTACATGTCCAAGCCTGGCAGATTGGTTAAAGTGTTTGTAATTACCCATCCAACCTGTCAACCAATACCCTGTCCTTTTTTGTGTTGCCTAATGGGAAGGGGAGACAAGAGATTGAGATAGAAAGGAAACCTTTATGTCCTACTTGACAACTGTCAGTTATTACCAAGGCATTAAAGGCACGCCGACTTTCTATGTCCCATTGAAGCAGCTTATAAGGCCATTGCTTTTCCTGAAAATAGTGTCATGATTTTATTCAGAGTATTACTAGCAAGCAGCTGTTTCTCTTGACTGATCTGCCTCTGCTCAGAAGCATTACGTTCGTCCACGTGAACTTTGGCTTTTTTTTTATCCCCAATAAAACAAGACAGCAGTGTGCTGGTGTCTGCCAAAACAACCCAGAGGGAAGTGAGTCCGCTTTAGTCTATTACTCGAACAGAAAGAGCTTCAGCTACACGTGTAACGTTGCCCCAGTGGTCTGGCCAAGACTTGCTCAGGATCAATATTTTAATTACAGCAACATTGTGATAGTCTAATTGAATGACATTGTAAGTTCCTAATAGTAACTATTAAGGGACATTAATGGCCGGCATAATAATGAAAGCGACCACAATTAAGAGAGCAATTAGAGATTACTTTCCATCATTGTTGGTGTGTTGACAAGCTCTCTGCTGCAACTAGGTCAGCATGGCCCACATTGTGTTGCCTTTGACTTCCGGTGGTTTTAGGACGAGTAACAGGAAGACATGTGGCTGAGCTTTTGAAAAGTTGACTGATATCACATCATGTCAGGTACAAGCAAATGTGGTTGATTTTTTTTTTTTTTTAATGGGAGGTGTAGCTGGCATACTTCAGCGGTCAGAGAACACCATGCTGAAAATGCTGAAAAACACATGCCCAGATAAATCACATATGTTATGGGAGGTGCAACAGCAGGTATGCAACTGTCGTGGCTCAGAATTACTTGTCAGCTGCTCCAGGGCATCTTGGAACAGGACGAGCTGCCACATCACAGGGCTGCTTCTGGACACTCAGCAAAAGACTTTGTCATCACTGACGTCTGGGAACATTCTGCAGGGTGGTGTGGTGAGTAGGGAGACTGTCCTTCAATCAGAGGACCTGGGCTCAAACGCCCATGTAGGCATCATCTGCCCTGCAGAAGTGTCCTTGACCAAGACGCCGAATTCCTACCAGCTCCAGTGCCACTGTTCTGTAGCTGATCCTGTACTCTGACCACCTGAAAAGAGAATTTCTCCACAGGAAACATAAAGCATCCCCTATCGATATGGATGTGGAGTGGAGTGTAGCTAACTTACTATCAATGTCACCATTATCGTTGTATGCCTGTTAGCAATACATTATTAATTTTTTCCATTTTATAGACTTGACTGCAAAGATAGCAAAGTATGTTGAAGCCAGCATGGCTAATATATTAACAGGGTAACAAAAATACTAAACAGGTTCACTGCTGTATAGAAATCCATTTTTGAATGGGACTGTATGAGTGGCGGATGAATGTGTAAACAACTAGCATGTATTTTTTGCTTAGCGCTGCCTCTCTGTGTGTATCTATGAAAAGTTTGGGGACTCAAGGTTGATTTTGTTTTGCCAGGTTTAAAAGTCATGCCAAATAATTAGTTTTTATTGTATTTTCATATGGTGTCAAAACTCACAAGCAGAAACGAGGACCTCAGCGCAAACGAATTCACTTGCACCATCGCGCGCAAGGTTATTCTCGGTGAGCGCAGTGATGGCTCTTGTGCACGAGTGAACTCCTTTGTGAGTAGTACTGCAGCTCACAATCAGATATCAATACTTGAGCGTGCATATAATCTGAAGGAGTGAGCACAGTTCATTCCACTCGCACAATTATTCCATGCGCTCTCCAACGTGTTTTTTCTACATGCAAGTTAGTTTTGACAGTCAGGGGCGGGCTCAGCGATAGGCCTTTGTGTCCTTAATTTTATTGGTTACTGACCTCGTCTGTTACGATTAGCTCTGTGCAATAACTACATTTCAAAAGGAACATTGAACACGTTTACCTTGGTTTTTTATATAAAACATTAGATAAGGCGATGCACTTACAATGTTCAAGATTATCCATTTTAGGAGTAAGTGGACCACCACCCTTTCTCATATTTTATTGCTCGGGAGCCTTAGTCCTTGATAAATTAACCTTTTAAAGTTATGTTAAAGTACTTTTACTTGTGTATTTTATACTTAATTTTAATTAATGTCAAATACTTCCTATAGCCTACTTTCACTTAAGTAGAATTATGAATAGAGGAATTTTACTCTTACCAGTATTCCATGAGGATTTATCCATAAAAGATTATTGTTCCATTAAAATGAACAGGAAATAGCCTACCGTAGTAGTAATTTCTCACTTCTCACTGATTAAACCACCTCCAGTAAATTCAGTGAATGCAATCTAATTTATGACTTTTTTCTTGTGGTAATTACATGGATGGACAGGCTACCGTATCATTGAAATCATGTCCATTTGAGATGGAAATTAAGTTAGAAACATTTTCTTTCTTTTTCTAGATCTTTCAGTCCAAAGAGTTGATGGATTTTAATACGTGTTACCATTGCATTAAACACTTTTGTAGTTATTAAGCAGGGTGATCCTTTTTGCCATTTTTGCACAGAGCCAATCATAACAGTGGACAATTGCAGTAACCAATAAAATTATGTACACAAAGGCACATCACTGAGCCCGCCCCTGATTGTCAAATCTAAATGAAACTTGTGCACAGAAAAACACTTTGGAGAGCGCATTGAATAATTATGCGAATGGGGAATGAACTGTGCTCGCTCATTCAGGTTATACGCGCACTCAACTATTGATATCTGCTTGCGAGCTGCAGTACTGCTCACAAAGACGAGTTCACTCGCGCACAAGAGCTATCACTGCGATGGTGTCATGCGTTTTTGCGTATTTTGACATTGATATGAAGGCACATATTTTTGATTATTTCTAGCTGTGAGGATCATTTTTCTGTTGTGTTGCCACTGCAGCTAACTGAATGTATAAAAGGAATTGAAACACTGCCGTTCAGGGTCACTACGCTTGAACTTTCAGTAAAATAATTCAGCATTTTGCTAACAATAAAACATGTATCCAGTTTCTCAAGTAAATCTTGTGTCCACATTGCAGTCGTATCAGAGGCGCTCAGCAAAATGGTGTCAGAGTGCCTCTGGTAAGACTGGATAAATGGTGTCACACACACCACAGTGCCGTGGCCCTGGTAGACGTAGCCTTCGATGTGTTCCAAAGCATCCCTCTGACTTGGCCCATTGTACTGTGGAGGGAACGGTGAATAGTGTTCTCCAGCATGGGGGAACAATATGTGATTGTTCCCCTGCTGTGGTGAAGAAGCTGTAGGTTACTCCCTGTACCATCGCCAAAACGCCCGAGGAAGAGACGGACTGCAAAATCCTTGTCTGCTAACCAGAGATTCTCAGAGGTTTTAGAGCGCTGCAGTGCTGTTCTCCCGTAGCTGTCAGGGCTGGTGGGGGGGGGGCAGTTGCCCCTTTCTGTTTGTGGGGAGAAGATTTTCTTTTGCTTGTTCTTTTACCCCCCTCCCTGATTATCTCAGTCATCGCTTGGATGTATTGATAGCCAGCACTGAGCAAGTGTTGGATTTCCAAAGGACAGGTTGAAGTGGGATTCGTCAGTATGTCATTTAAGTCCTTCAAGGAGTTTGGCGTTTCTGCTGAACGCTTGGGCACAATTTGTAAGAGATGGATGGCTCGCGTTCAAAGGTCTGCATGCTAAATTTTCACTTATTTATTTATTTATTTATTTATTTAGCTCATCTCTATTTTAGTCTCTCTCTCTGCCTACAATCCCGTTAGAAGTAATCACGGGCTGTATGTTGTGCTAGACTGTTTTCTCTACTTGAGTCCCATGGGCTTCCAGCTTCTGTGTGCTCTTCCTGTGATCCTCGGCCCGGGTGCAGTCTGTTAGCACTGTTTGCTCAGAGTGATGCCTTTCGCTCCACATAATCTCTATGCTTGGACAACTGGTGGAGGCCTGCAGCCCCAGTCCCATGCCTAGCCTGTAGCCTGACTAGCCTTGTTTAGAGGTGTTTGTATGTGTGTGAGTGAGACAAAGGTGCTGTAGTTGCAGGTGAACTGGTGGTTATTGACTCAAGAAAAGTAAGAAAATGTCAGTATTGAGTATTTCACTTGTCTTTTATTTTTCCTGCTACTCCAGACCAGCCTAGATTGTTGTTCAATATGTTGTTAACTATGCAATTCAAAGTTATTATATCATCTGTTGCTTAAAGCTATCAGCCATTGCTTTGAATTTAGCTGTTTGCTTTGTGTAGGAAAATGGCTTCCATGTTGTGTTCAGGCAACAACTTGAATAGTGGGTAGTGGGTACCATGTTCCCAGTGAACTAGCTTTGGAAAATATGCATCAGGAATAATATAATGTTTTACATAGTAAAACTGATGCCAATGTAGCGCAGAGAGTTTGTCATGCACCAGGTTAAAAACGGAAGTCAGTTTGCAAGCAGCCATATTTTGAATGGTGGTGAAACTAGACAGAAACTGTGCCTAATTCAGGGGCCAGGTCCTTCGAAGGACCTAGGTTGAATCTACGCGAACTCGCTGTGAAGGATTTACCGGTTACATAATTGCCAGTTCCTGCCCATACCCTCACAAGACCAAAACAGCTGTTACTCACGGTCACTGCTAGTTAGCTGCTAACTTACAAGAGGAAGTTAGCAGCTAATGTAGCTGGCTGGTTAGATGGGCCAATAAAGCTGTAAATAAATAAAAGTAAACATCAGTTAGCTACCTAACTAGTTATGTTGCTAATGAAAAATATGAAGATACATGTAGTAACATATTGTTTACTTACTTTAACATTGCAGTTCTTGTTAATGATTTTAGCCCTCAACAGTGTATGGCTACATGGTGTGTGCAGCTTCAGGTGCTCAAACATGTCTTGGCAGGCAGTGTAGGTCATTTGTCATAACTTGTCATTTCAGTCCAGAAATCAATCCCAGATCCATGATTGATGCCTTTTGTCCTGTTACCAGTGGATTGATGAGCTCAGAAGTTAACTTGAAGAATGATTTTTGTTAAAATGGCTGACATACTGAGAATACTAATTACAGATCCCTCTTTTCTTCTCCCCTTCAGCAACGGCAACGGCAGCAAGATGAACGGGTCCATGGAGCACTTGGACCAGCCAGACCCAGACTCCATCAAGATGTTTGTGGGACAGATCCCACGCTCCTGGTCAGAAACGGAGCTTAAGGAGCTGTTTGAGCCTTATGGAGCCGTGCACCAGATCAACATCCTCCGTGATCGCGCCCAGAACCCCCCTCAGAGCAAAGGTACAGGCAGAGCAAGAAACCTGTTTTGTTGTTTTGCCAAAACGGTTAGTTGATACTAAAGTTCACCAGATACTTTCAGTATTTTACCAGCCAGCTAGTGTTTTTCAACAGGTGAAGACCAAGTGATGGTTGGTTACCTGCCAAAGTGACTGTAAATGTGGACAGTTAATAGGAGCTGTTGAGCTCAAGATATAAAACTACCCTCACTGCATTGTCACAGTTCAACACAAAACCCCCAGGCAAGGCACTGCATTGCTTGTGTGCACATGCAATACAGCTGTGTTTGTGCTTACAGATGAAGAGACAATTCAATCACCTGTTGCGTTTCAGGGGTACAAAATAACGTCATTTTTCATAACCCTGTATTACTGAAATGTCCCTTTTACTTCGCCGTGCTGGTTTGAAAGCAGTGTTGTATAAAGGAGGGTGTGGGGGAAAATGTTACTCATCTACAATTTTCCATTAAGATATCCATCGATGCACTCACCTTAGAAAGAGTGCTCGAGTCGAGCGATTCAGTTTAGGTTGCAATTAGAGGAGACAGTGAAGTGGAAGCCTGCCGTCTGCAAAGACCTGCAGAGTGCCACTGGAAGTGCCCAGTCTCCCAGAACTAACTGCAGGTGAATAAAGTGAAAGGCAGCTCTGCTGATGTAAATGGCCAGAGTTTACGACATCTTCCTCATTTGAATTCCCTGGATATTTGGGTGACTTGCTAGGGTTTAAAACCCTAATCCACTCTTGGGGTTTTTTTTTGTGTGGGGGCCCTCTTTGATGTTGGGACTTAGTGTCTGTGTGGAGTATATCTGCCTGTGCCAGTGTACAGAGTTGGAAGGAAGAAAACTGAAAAGGCAGGCCATAATCTGTGAAGTGCAGGCTTGAGAGTTGTCACTGGGATTTGGTCAGGTAGGCCATGCATGTCTCACCTCTGTGCTGTAACAATCTACCCTGGCACCGTTCTAAGCAACTGCCTGGCACTGGACCAACACTCTGTTTCCGCTCTATTGAGTTCACATGATTCACATACACAGGCTTTTACTTAAACTTGCACAAATCTAACATCATCAAATAATCCTATGTGTGTGCTTTCGAAGATAGACCAATTGAATCTCCGGGTTGCTGATTATGTGGCTTGTGTATACAGCCAACATTGTGCGGTTCATCAGGGAAGCTGAATAGTTCAAAGCCCCCTCTTTTTTTTTTTTTTTTTTTTTTTAACCAGAGAGCCCTCCCCTATTCCTAGGCGGAGTGTCAGCTGTGATGGCCTATTGACATGTTAATGTATTCTAATAGATAATCTGGCCTGATCACAGCGGCCCCTTTGGCTCGCCCAGCCTGTGTGAGGTGAATGTGTTTGAGCAGGACCCCTCCCCTCTCCCATTTCCACCTCTGTCCTTCTCTTCTCTCCTCGTTGTGTCTCCCCATGCCGTGCTGTTGACCAGTAGCGATGCCCCTGCTGGGACAACTGGGTGAAGGCTTTCTGAAGGAAAGGCTGCGCGATGCCCTCAGGCCTATACTTTGTTTGCACACCAGATGACACACCCTTCACGCCCCACTCTTATGTCATCCATCTTGCTTTTGTTTGAGTCATCTGCCGGAATCGCTCTAATCCCACTTCCATTTCGATCGTTTGTTTAGCCACAAATCTATTGTGGACCCATCGGGGGTTTGTGTTTTTTTGTAGGTCACATCTACTGCAGGTTATGAAAAAATCATCCGATAACCATCACCCCTCTCCGAATGGTTTATTTAGCTCCAGTAAAGCGGAGGCAGGGCTAAGAAGCAGAGAAAGAGAGCTCAGCTGGCTCCAAGAGAAGAGAGCAGCTCGATGCATATTAGAGTTCACCAGCTCTCTCCCCACGGCCTGGGAGCTCCAGTAACGGCATAATACACACTATGTAGGTCAGAGACGCTGCAGCGTTCCACTTCCCCAGCCCAGCGAAACTGACAGGCTGGAACGCCACTGGCGGTCTGCAGGGACCGAAGGATGAGAGGCTTTTTTTTTTCTCCCTCCCTCCTCACCCACCCCCGCTCTTCTTTTCTC
>OMKK01076990.1:0-11288 GCA_900302305.1 Polymixia japonica
CTGACGAGGAATGGATGCTAGAGCTAGAGCGTTGGAGGCTCTGGAATTACTCTGCTTTATATAATAATTTGGGTACAATTTTCTTGGCCTATTAGTTGTTAGAACAGGAATAGCATGTTCACATCTAACAGCATTTTTCTGAGGACCTGGGCAGGTCCTCAGAGAAGAGTCTCTGGGTGGTGGTTCCGTGCGAGCCGAGGGGGGAGTGAGGGGGCAGTGAGCTGGCTCATGACAATACTGGCGCTAACTAGTTTAGGGGGTGAGGGGACAGTGGGCTGGGGGGGGTCTGACTTGGGCTCTATTTGGGGACTTGATTGAAGATCTGGGCGCAGTGGTTGGGGACTTGCACTTAGGGTGAGACCGTCTTTCACCAGCTTGTTCATCCTGGGATTGAATTTGAGGGGGGAGGTGAAGAGGTCGTCGTCCTCAGGTGATGATGGGGGAGCTGTCTTCCTCCTGGGATATGATAGGGGGGGGGGCAGGTCGAGGTCGTCGTCCTCAGGGTTGTTGTCCTCAGGTGGTGTTGGGGGAGCTGTCTCCCTCCTAGGATATGATGGGGGAGCTGTCTCCCTCCTGGGATATGGTGGGGTGGGGGGCAGGGCGAGGTCGTTGTCCTCAGGGTTGTTGTCCTCAGGTGGTGATGGGTGAGCGATGAGGTTTTCGTCCTCGTTTTTGGAGTTGTCTCCTTCAGAAACCACGGAGCTGTCTCCTTCAGAAACCTCAGAGCTGTCTCCTTCAGAAACAGGAGCTGCCTCCTTCCTTATCGGCATAGGCCTGTGTGTTGCCCCTGGTGATGATGGTTGTGGGGCATTTGTCGGCTCCGTCTCGTCTGGTGATGATATCTGGCAAGACTGTGGGTTGGAGTTCAGATGCGGGGGCGGGGGGAGTGCCTGCGTGCATGGGTTTGTCTTGGCTGATATTGTTATCTCTCTCTCAAGGCCATTTTCATGTTGCAGGGGGAGGGTCAGATTCTTTGGGCAACTTCAGAAAGGAAAACATGACAACAGAAACATGCCCAATTGCACTGGCATTTAATCTACTTATCTCTAAACAAGTTACTGTTACTAAGACTTAGGCCTAGATTCAATAAACAAATCTAAATGATTTATAGTGGTCAGTCTGTTTGGCTAATGCAAACATTAAATCAAGTCAAGTCAAGTTTATTTATATAGCCCATAATCACATTGCCGTCTCAAAGGGCTTCACAAGCCCACAATCACAAAGAATTAAACGACACTCCCTGACCTTAAGTCATTATAAAGTTAATTTGCCCTGCAATAACATTATTAACTTATTTAACGCATTTTTTCATAAATTGTTAAACAACCATTTACAGTTCAATGTTTGAACTGCTCAGCTGAAGTTAATTGAATCAAGCTGTTAAAGTATGTTGCTGTATATAGGTCTACAAACAAGTTACCAAATTATATTTTTCAATTGAAATGGTGAAAAAAACTTTTGATTATAGATTATTCGCTGTGTATATAATATTTAAAAAATGAAAACAATAGTTATAAATAAAAGCAATATTACTAAAAGTATTTGTACCGGTACTCGGTATTAGCAAGTACCCAAAACTGAGTGCATCACTACTATTGACACCATGTCAACTGTGTTCCTTCTTGTTCATAAGGCATCTTTTTCTTTCTAATCCCCAGGCTTTGTGGAAATCCCCCCTTCTACTCCAACCACGGCCTGGCAGTATCACCAGGGATGAAAAGACGTATCCGCAACGGACAGTACAATTTCCCCAACCCAGAATGGTCAGACGTGTCTGAGGAAGGTGAGAGAAAAACACGGTGGATGTTTCATCCAGGACACTTGAATGTGACATTCCACTCTCATTGCAGTTACAGTTGATGAGTGACAGTGAAGGTAAATAGTTATCATGTTGTTGAGGGATACGATTGCTACAGAGACTGGATGACTGATTGATGCCAACGGGAGACAGTGTGAACTTTGACTGATGGCACGAGGCTTTTCTGTTTCAGCCAAGCAACTGATACGGCACCTACTGAAGACTGAGCCCACCCAGAGGATGAGCATCACAGAGTTTATGAACCATCCCTGGATTAATGTAAGCAGTCTTCAGCCCCTCCTCATAGACATTCTCATATTTAAGCATATTCACACATCTGATATTCTCTCATGCTTACAGCAGTCGATGGATGTCCCACAAACTTCCCTCCACACTAGCCGTGTGCTGCAGGAGGAGCAAGATGTCTGGGAGGAGGTCAAGGTGAGCGGAGTTGTATCTGTCACTGTATCTGTATCTTACTAAACAAGTTGCTGCTACTTCAGAGAGCAAGGGGAGCTTTGCAATTCAATTCAATTCAATTCAATTCAATTCAATTCAATTCAATTCAATTCAATTCAATTCAATTCAAAGAACTTTATTTATCCCCGGGGGGTAATCACAGGAGGCACGAAGAGCAAGCAAGGCATACAGTGACAAAATAAAATAAAAATAAATAGATAAATAAATAAGTAGTAAAAAGGGGAAAAGAAATAAAAATATAAAATATAATTTGTTTTGCAGTCCTTATGTCTTGTTTCCACAGCCTTAAAATTGCACCATTGCTGCATGATTTCTATCATGTTCCCAACACACGGGACAGCACACAAAATGAATTGGATTTGTTTTGTTTGTTTTGTTTTGTTTTGTGCATTTAGACGAGTTAGAAGAGGTCTGGTTTTTGCGTCATAGTTAATTGTTGTTTTGTGATGTTTTTCATGCTATGCCAGTGCATTTATACAGCCGTCATTGAACAATGAACTCCATAGCAGGTTACTTAAATCAGGATGCTATGATTGTGCGCACTGCTTTTTCCTCTTGGTTGTTTTTGGTAACGGAGTGATTGTTATGATTATTAGGAGGAAATGACGAGTGCCCTGGCAACTATGAGAGTGGACTATGAGCAAATCAAAATCAAAACCATTGAAGACTCAAGTAATCCTCTGCTGATGAAGAGAAGAAAGAAAGCAAAAGATACAGCCACACAACCGCCAGGCCTGTGAAATGATGACTCTTCACCAAATTCTCGCTCACTCAGCCTCTCTTCAAAGCCTTCTGCCAATCTTGTTTTGTGCTCTCTCTCTCTCTCGCTCTGTTTCTCTTTCTCTCTCTGTCTCTCTCTCTATCTCTCCCTCCGGCCCTCAGACACACATCCATGTTTACAGTCAAACAGAACGTGCCACTCATGAGTAGGGTCAAAAAGCGCTTTAGGCAAACCAGACATTGTCAAGTGGTTCAAAAGTGATATTTTAAAAACATTTTTAAATGTATTTTCAGTTGTTTTTATTTCTTTCCTTTATTTCTGGCCAGGTTATGAATAATATTTGCACAGTTACTTTTGTCACTGTAGTGATAATGTGTTGTTCATCATCCAGCAGAGTGATGCAACTTTTTTGTAGCCGTTGTTCACAACTTGTGTTATCAAGCTGAGCAAGGTTTTAATTATCACAGTTGGCCACGTGTTTCTCATATTATATTTGGTTATTTACAGGATACTGTGACAGATATCTGACAGCCCATAAAAAAAATAATGAAATGCATACAGTTATTCTGGCGGTTCTACTTTGAGTACTTCAGAAACCTCTTCTTGATGCACTGGAAAATATTCTGTTTGTGCACTGAAGCTTATTTGTAAATGTTCTCATTAGAGGAAACAAACATCTGTGTATAATAGAATGTCACATAGTCTCTAATGTTGTTGATGTACATACTCATTTACACCTGTCATCAACAGTGTTCATTTGTTCTATGTACTGAGTGAGTTTTGTTGTCGACCTATTTTAGATTCATTTGAGGTTATTTTGGTGGCTGCTGTTGAATGTGTTTAATTGTTGGTTGGGTTATATATATCTTCTTCTCCCGACATGCCTGTAGCCAGAGTTCTGTCTCCCACATTTTTTTCGCAGACTGACATATTTGGAGGACTGTATGCCTTAAGGATGTTATATTCTTGTTATCTATTGAATGAATGCATGATTACTGCAGACTTTTCTTTGGTATGCTGATGTCATGCTAAATCCACACTAAGGGAATGTCCTTGCCATATCGCTGTAGTCCATTATCAAGAAGTTGTAATGTCGTCCTCACAAAACTGACAGCACACGTGCAGCGTATCATGAGGCCACATGTAGCAGACAGTATTTGCAATTGGAAGTCTGAACAAACCTTGTCGCTAACTGGATGCTACATGCCTCAGTAGCATTCAGTTTCTACACAGTAGAAACAGAAAGTCAGTGCCACAGCATAAAGTTCCTTTTGTAATAGAAATGGCAAGGTCAGTGGAGGCCAGGGAACTATTTAAAATCAAGGAAGTAGTTGAGAAATGTACAGTATACAATGTTGCACCTTACTAATATCCTGTCTAATATCCTGTCTTTTACTCTACAGATTAAATCTCATAAAACACATTTTTGTCATGTGTGCTGATTTTAGGACTCTGATCTGATCTCTGACCTGTGATCCATTTCAATTCTAATATAGGAAAGACCTATGAGCCGTCTCCTATATTATTGACATAACCATCTAATGTTTTCTGGTGAAATCAGTTCAAACAACGAAGCCTCTATCTTCCGACACTAGAATTGGTGGCAGGCGAGAGGGTTATATCAGGCTAGATTTATATGTTGCGTTGTCAGATAATCACTGGAATTCATGTGTTACTGGGTTACGGTTAGATCCAGATAAATTAAAGACACCCACATTGAATGTTTTCAATTAAAACATGATGTTCTAATGAAATAAACAATGTATTCTCTTCGGCATACAGCTTTAATTCAGATTTTCTGTGGTATATTCACAAGTAATAGAATGTGCTGTCAATTGCTATAGGAAATTATTACCTCTGACAGTGCATTCTTCCTTCCCCCCATATTCATGTCAATGGAATAAAAAGAGCTATTGTGAGTTTTGGGCATGATTTATCAAACCAATACCTCTCTTTTTCAAAGGAACAAAGTTTTTGAGGAAATATTTTGCATTTCATTTGAATTGGCTTATAGAGATATATTTGAACAGGCCTATTAGTGTCACCACCGTCATTGGTAGGCATAGTTATTTAAGCATATGTAAATGTGCATACACTTGGTTAAACAAGACTAGGTCAAAACCTAGTAGATTGCTGGGCCATGGTCAAAAGCCTTGTTGCTAGATGGCTTTTAATTTGAAAGGGATGCATCGGCCAATGGGGAAAATCCAACACTATGCCGCTTTCAAGTCAGATGTAAATGCACGTCGGATCAATCGATGATAGTGGCTTGCATGCATTCACGTGGTTTTTGGTCTGAACTCAGCCCAATGTTGTTGTCATTAGCTTGTTAGCTTTGGTAACACATTTGGGCCATTGCACTGGTTTACGAAGCCCACCGTAGCACGAAGCAGACCTCAAATAATAACTCTACGGTTTAATGTTGTTGTAGCTCTCCTAAGGTATTATCAAATAAAATTTCTTACCATTAACAAAATGTTCCAGATGTTCTTGTTATGTTCAGCTATGTTGAAAAAGACAATGATGTCAGAACTGAACTCCTGTTGCATCTAGAATTCCGATTTACCCAACTTGATTATCCGAATTTGTGTTCATGTACAACATATGTTGGGATTTTCTGTTTATACCGTTCTCTCATAATGTCGTCTAAACTAGCACAGTACGGGCTTTCCTCCATGTCGTCCATTCTGCTTTTCACTTCCTGCCCTCCATCTGAATTTCGTGCGTCATTGGAATTACGTGACTGCAAACAACCTATGGTGTAACTTCACTCAGTCAGTCCCACTGTTGTGGTCCAGCCAAAAAGACTATCTTAACACATTTTCTATGATAAATGTCATCATTGTTAAAGAACAGATGTTCACAAGGTCTCCACTTGTCTCAAACGGGATGGTATTTAATGATTGAGGGCTATTACACGACTTGTTTGCATACAGCACACAATGCTCTTATTACTTACAGGTGCAGAGAATGCCATCCCTGATGAAAGAGCACTACCTCCAATTTATCCTGCTGTAATAACAGACAGAAACAATCATCGGGCCCATTTTGTAGAAAGTCTGCAGGCAGATAATGGTGGTCATCTGTCTGAAGGGGTGCCAGAACAGACATTTGTTATGCTTTACAACTTAAACACTGTAATTGAAAAAGTGGTGAGTGGTTGCGACAGTGCACATTTTGGTATGAAGGCCCACAAACACAAGAAAGAAAAAAGCAGAATGCGTCGAAAACTTGTGATGTTATATATGTTTTAACACGTATTATATAACATTTATTGTGTACTAGAATATGCTATAACACAGTAGTTAGTTTTAAAATATAATTAAACTGCATGGCTTTTATGTTTACACTGTATAATTTCAGTAAGCAATCACTGCTATCAGCACCCAGTCTATGGGAAGCACAGCTAAGTAGTTCCATAAATTCGCTTTACCTTAACTCCCCCTTCAATATAACCTGTACACCATAAACAAGAACAGCTAGGTGTACCCCTGAGTCTGTGCTAATGATAAGGCAGAACAGAGAGAGCGAAAACAAGGTTGTTAAATAGCAGATGTCTGTGCCAGTCCCCAGATGGGATTGATATTGACATGGCTGGAGGTCATATGTTGCAGTGTAAGGTTTACATGCTAGCGGAAAAAATGTGTCCTAATGAGAGTGACTGGGGCTACAGTTGGAGAGAGAGGAGGATATTTACTCTATAACAACCTCATATTTCACACAGTCTGAGAGAGACACAGCCAGTGAGGAGGGGTAGAGGGATCAGAACAACCAGCTGGTAGGTATACACTGTACGAGCTATACATTTAGTGAGCGAATTGAATTAGATTTTTTTTTCTAAATACAAAATGTAATGAATTAGTTGTAGATAAGCATAATTGCTCATTTAAATTTGTTCTTACAAAATAATCAGATCATGTCTATTGCTGTATTAATTTTTTGTTTGGATATAACCTTAATTCACATTAATTAAGATTGAATTTTTTTTTTCTCTTTCTGTATTCCCCCTCCAGTGACCATGCTGACAGTGGTGCTCCTTTTTATAGTGGGGTTAGTGGACCTGAACTCAGGCCAGCGGTTTAGCCAGTTGCAGTGGCTGTCCCAACTGCGAGGTCGTCGACGCCACCCTGCAGGCCAGTGGACTGACCGTCAGGGCGAGGACTGCCCCCTGGAGTGTGACTGTCCCTCCACCTTCCCCACGGCAATGTACTGTCACAGCCGCAACCTTCAGCATGTACCCTACGTTCCCTCACACATAAAGTATGTTTACCTACAGCGTAACCAGATCACAGGCATCCAGGACGGGGTGTTTGACAATGCTACCGACTTGGTCTGGGTCGTACTGTTCCAAAACAAGCTCAACTCGGACAAGATTGGAAGGAACATCTTCAGCAAGCTCAGAAACCTGGATCGCCTTTACTTGAATCACAATGAGCTCACCCGTGTGCCCCCTAACTTACCCAAGTCTATCACGGACCTGCGACTCGGTCACAACAAGATCTCAAAACTTCAGGCCAACTCATTTGAGGGGATGACCAGTCTCACTAACCTTCAGCTCCATGCAAACGTCATCGAAGAGGTCGGAGGTGCGTTCAAAGGTCTGAAATCTCTGTCCATGCTCGACATGAGGAAAAATAAGCTGCGTAAGTTCCCAGACAACTTCCCAGAGAGGCTACACCAGCTCTACCTGGAGTTTAATAGCATAGAGAGTGTACCAGCAGACTTTCTCACCATGTATCCCAAACTGCAATTTGTCAGATTGGCCCATAACAAGCTGACAGATAAAGGGATTCCCTTAGATGTCTTCAATGTCAGCACACTGGTCGAACTTGACCTTTCCCACAATGAATTGCAAAAGATCCCCATCATCAGCAGGAGCCTGGAAAATCTCTACTTACAGGCCAATCAAATCAAAGGTATGACCGCATGTCTTCAGAGCTTATTACTTACATACAGTAGTCCATAATACAGTAGCTTTAACTGTTTGGCACAGTGATCACAGTGATTTTGTCTAATTATCATCTTAGTTTGGTGAGTTTGATGACATTACCAATCTAAGAAAATAACATTAACAATCTAATATTGAATACAGATTGAACTAATTTAACAAATTTAAAATAAATTTGGAACGATACACTTTCCTTGCTTGCCTTTTTTATAACAGGTTCTTCAATAAAAACAGAATCTTTAATATTTCTCCTCCTCCTTCCTCCTGATTCTTTCAGAGTTCTCTTTGAGCAGTTTCTGCAGTGTGACAGACATGACAAACTACTCCAAGTTGAGAGTGCTGCGATTGGATGCCAATAAGATCAGTGCCAAAGACATTCCTGCCGAAGCTGCTTACTGTTTACGCCTTGTTGCCTTTATCGATGTCTAGTTCCTACTATTCTGTCTCATCAATTTGTCCCAACCCAATTGTGGCTCACCTTAACCAGGGTATTGCTTTAACTGTAGCACCCCTACCTCTTCTCTACTGATCTATAACACATTTTACTTCATACTGAATATAGTCCTCTCAATTAACAGTTTTTTTTTGAGTTATTTAATACTACATTCTTGAAAAAATGTTAGTATCAGAGGAGTGATTGGTGTTTATCCATGTTATGAAATAATTATATTCTCAAATATATTTTTTGTAGTCATACGTAAAGGAGCTATATACGACATTCAGCCACTAGATGTCGCACTAGACCACCAGCATCTCAGACCAAAACAAATGTGCGCGTTGGATACACCTCCCCCCATCCCTTCGCAGCCGGTCCGGCTACCAAAACAAAGAACAGAGAAACTCGGATTACACACACAGAGGGAGTGTGACTTCATTCTCTGCTGAGGACGCCATTGCTCCACTATATCTTTACATAGCAAATAGTTGTTTGCTACTATATTAATGTTAAAAATCTCATATATATTGTAAATATCTAAAGTCATAACAGATGATGGCAAGCTATGTTTGGCACAAGGCAAAACACAAGATTCATGGACATTCAGCTATGGTTGGACCTTTGCTTCCATCGTGTGGTGCAATATTGTATGACAGGATGAGCAAGAACACATGATTCTCATTAGATTGTGTTTTATGTGTATTTATCCATTAGATTACATAGACTCAGTACAATTATCTAGTTACTTTGTTTATTATGTTCCTAAATCAAAATTAAGTAAAAAAATATACATTTTATTCCAGTTTACAGACTGTATTTGAATAACATTCATACTGATTCATACTGCAGTTTGAAATTATGTTTGTGTTTATAATCTCTTTAAATATGTCTTCAAATATGTATATGTTTCTGGGTATTTTTTTCTGAGTAACCATGTTTCAGTGCCTTATAGCTCTGTTTCCTCCAATATGACAGAGAGAAACAGAGAGAGAGAGAGAGAGTGGAGAGTGGAGTTGGGGAGGAGGGACCCATCCCTCCCAATAATTCCTAACTGTTGTTCATATTTTTATTTTTCCACATATTTAAACTAAATAAGTTTGAAGCCATGACAAAAGCCTGACTTTTATCTTCCACAGCTGCCTTTAATATTCAGCAGAAATGCACTAAATTGAATTATAGAAATACTTTCCTTCTGTTGTAATAGAGCAACTTCTTGTGATGAGAAATGGCTAACTGCCATGCAAACTATGGTTTATAAATACCGCAAAACAGTAGGCTGAGAAATTAATTAATTAAGTGTGTTATAGTCCACTACCATCGGAGGTTGTGGGATTAAAGGGATTGGTTGCCAAGAAAAAAAGCATGTTTTTTTTTTCTTATGTTCCTTCAAAAACAGAATAGAGGCCAGCACACATGCACATGATCAAATGTGGAGTAGTAACTTCCCCAGAAGTATTAGTGATGGGATCCTCTTTAGTACACATTTCAGTGATATCTAGGTCCATGTCTAATGCAGATGTCTCACAAGTTAATACTCACCAGTCAGATGGAGTTAAACAGCATTGTCAGTGAGTTATAAGTGTAAGCCCAGAAAACACCAGGAAATTGGGCACTGCCTTCTATGCTCTTTCAATATCGTTATCCTATTAACAATGTTGCTACCAGACTGTAATGACGATACGTGTTATTAATGTGTATGAGATGTATCACCACAAATTCCCAAGTATGTTACACTCTGGATCAAAGCATCGAAGACAGCTTTCTTTTAAAGCTGTTGTGTTAGTCGATATATTGTTCTTCTATTGATCTTCTCTGCACCTCTAAGCCGCTTCTGGCTTACAGTGTTTGGCCAATGAAAACCTTTCCCAAATGTAATGTTATATCTATTCATATTTTGGGGGGGGAACAAAATTGGAAATCCTGGTGAAAGATTGTTGTGGCTATAGTAAACTCTTACCGTTTGGTGCTATGAAGACTTGATAATGAGGACAACTAAATGTGGATATGGCAATAAGTGAATGTTTTCATGCCTCATAAAGTGGTGAGTGAAAAAAGATATGGGCTACAAAGAAGGCTTGATTCTTTAATGAGGTCATAAACAAGACTGGTTGTTTGATTTTGTTGCATTAATAGTGTTCATACATTTTTCCCCATGCTATGAAAGTGTAACATTATGTTGTGGATTAAGAATACTGATAGTTCAGTTTTATTATCAGTAACATAATAGATTATATTTGAAACTAATAAATAACTTCTCAGAAAGTTTGGGAAACAACCAATAATTGACAACAGTTGGTTATGTAAAATGGAGACACATAAGGCAACATAGACGTCACAATTGTAAAAATAAAACCTTTTTAAGTCAAATTAAAAAACATATCTGTAATGGATATAGATTAAACATAATATACATAGCAGATTATCCCAAATAAAACAATATTCTTTCCCCTCACTCAACGCCAAGCTTCAGATTAAATAGGTGAGCATGATATGAGAACTCCTGCATGGTTTATGATGAATAAAATGTCCAGCTTCACATATGTTGCATCTACTGCTGCAATGATGTTGCTTCCTTTTAGGAGAGAAGAATAATACTCAAATGAGCACTGGAGCCTGCGTTCATCTATCTATCTATCTATCTATCTATCTATCTATCTATCTATCTATCTATCTATCTATCTATCTATCTATCTATCTATCTATCTATCTGTCTGTCTGTCTGTCTGTCTGTCTGTCTGTCTGTCTGTCTATCTATCTATCTATCTATCTATCTATCTATCTATCTATCTATCTATCTATCTATCTATCTATCTATCTATCTATCTATCTATCTATCTATCTATCTATCATCTATCTGTCTGTCTGTCTGTCTGTCTGTCTGTCTGTCTGTCTGTCTGTCTATCTA
>OMKK01076993.1:0-10097 GCA_900302305.1 Polymixia japonica
TCCCAGAATCCGGGAGAGAGACCAGCACTGTGCATTAAAATTCATGGGAAAAAATGGCAATAAAATCTCTCTCTCTCTCCCCCCTTTTTTCCTTCGCTCTGTGTGCCTCTCTCTTTTTCATTCTCTCACTTGCCTGCTGAACAGACACACACACACACACGCACACACACACGCACGCACGCACACACACACACACACACACACACACATGCAATATGCGAACAATCCATATACACACAAACCACACTCACACAAGCATACACAATTTCTCTTTTTCCATCACCCGTGTGCATTCTCTCTCTCTCTTTCAATCTCTCTTTCTCTGTCTCTCTCTATCTCTCTCTCTTTCAATCTCTCTCTGTCTCTCTCTCTCCCTCCCACTGGCTCGTCTTTCTCAGCATCCCCCCTGCTGTCCTTCATCCTTTATTCTCTTGCTCCCTCCCTCCCTTCTTCTCTCCTTCCTTCCACCCACCGCTTTCCTTTCCTCTCTCGCTAGTTTCTCTCTCTCACACAAACGCACAGAAATGCGCGCGCACACACACACATAAACACGCACACACTCATCTATATTTTCCAACTCCACCTCTGGCAGGTGGTGATTTCCACTGTCAGAAATTGCTTTTTCAATATCTCTCTCTCTAATTATGAGCCCCGCTAAAGGGGTCGTGCCACCAGAATACCAATTTTTCCACCATTTCTGCCTTCTTCTTCCCAGAATATGTCTCCTTTTTCAGGTAACAAACAATATGCGCACATTCAATATATAGCCACGCAAGTGCTGCCATATAATCACTACAGAATTCTCTGAGGCTTCGACGTCATCTACGTCGTTACCAAATCACTGTAATCTCAACCACTGCACCTTCACGACACGTGGTTAAATAAGTCGGTTCTTCAGTTGATCTAGTTTTATTCATATTGCGGTCAGTGCCCTATGCTCACGGTTTATCGGTGATGCTTTGAAATGAACAGGTTGATGGAGAAGTCTGCAAAATCAATGTTTATTTACATACTGAGCCGGAATGAAATATCAGAACTGTAAGGTTTTTGAATGCATTGACGGGTTGTGGAGAGAAAAGGAAAACCACTGAATTTTGATACAGCTACCACAAAAGTCCTTGCCTCCTCAGTCACTCCCTGTACCCCTAAAGGGTTAACTTATTCACAGCGCAGCTTTGGTCTCCTTGATTGACGCGTAGCGCACTGTGCTACCGATATCCTCCAATCAGCAAACGGTCATTGAACCCCACGTGGGTGTTCTCAATACTCATTGGATAGTTTTACCAGTGTTTACTGTGCCGGAGCCGAGCCCCACGTGGAGATTTCATTCAATCATTGAACAATTCCATTGCACCCCTCTTTGTATTGAGAATTTTGTACTGTTTATGAAATTAGAATTTTTCTAATATGTGGGAAAAATCAAATAGATTTTTTTCAATTACTTGGCTACACGAATTAACCTAATTAGTCTGGAATACTAACTAGGAAGAAAATCAACAAAGGTTTACAAACATCATCAGGCTATTTGAAGAGAAGTATGTGTAAATGCGTGATGTTCTGATTAGCCCAATATTTATAACTCTGAAGGATACGGGAGATATAACGTTCTTTTCAAGCATTCTGGAGAAATAAAATAATAAAACCTTTTACGGTCTTCTTTTCTTTTTTCAAAACTTAGAAACACCAAGAGTATCCGTGTCCTTCGATTCCCTCCCGTTAAGAAAGTAACTCATATGTCCCGTTGAAGATCAGGCGAGGATCAGAGAAGGGGGGCAGTGTGAGAGCGAGAGAGAGAGACCGAGAGGGAGAGCGAGAGGGAGAGGGAGAGAGAGAGCGAGAGAGAGAGAGGGGTGAGGGACTGGGGAGTGTTGTGTGAAAAGAGTGTAGGGCAAAACGAGCGAGACAAAAGAGGCTGCGGCTCCCGTTGAATGTGGTGGTTGTGTCCGTCTCGGAAGCCACAAAGCGAACCACATTTCCCCTCGGCCTTTAAGGCGAAAACACACCGGGGGACAGGGAACCCGTTCCCGCGATATCGTAATTGTTCTTAGTGCGAAGTTGAGGACTTGAAACATCTTTTGGAACCGGGGTGCATCTCTCCCCTCTCTCTCCGTCGAGTGCAGTGCGGTGCGGGCTGGAGAGAGAGAGACCAGAACAAAGGAGTCTTGAGCACGGAATGAGCGAGCCGAGACTAGCTCTGCCATTACCGCCTTTGAAACCAGGCCAAATGCCTCTCTGAAACCTAACAATACTAGACCGTCTATTTTTCAACGAACCCCATTTCGCCTAAAAGACAGAAAGAAGACAGAAAAAACACAAGTCGGCGGCTACAATGTTTCCTCAAAACCGACCACCGGTAAGTAGGCGACGCTGCTATAACAGTCTGTAATTGTTCGTCCACCCACGGCTGTTTTCTTCCAACCGACCCGGAGCATAAATAAATACACAGTGCTTATTAAAGTCGGGTTATTTTTTTTAAGCAAATCGAGTCCAAACGAAATCCAATCAAATGATCCTAAGTTGGTTCAAGGCGGAATTGTTGTCTTTGTCATCCTTGCTTTTTATTTCCGGGAATTCCTTTGTAGAAGAATATGATACTCCATACTGTAGGCTACTGTATACAACATTACATCTCGTTTGTCAATAATGATGGCCGGTTTACTAATCTTTGTCTCACAAAGGTCAACTATGTGTTACCCACGCTAATCAGCTTGCATTTAGTCAGGCAAAGCTCTATAGACAACATCCAACTTTACTGAGTCTCTTTGTGTGCAAATCTCATGTCCTTGGTGCCTACCATCATCGGGTTATAACACGGAGCCTCCATATATCTCCATAGTGTGGTGGAGTTGACCCAGATGAGGCGTCTCTGTTTGTTTGTCCTTCCGACACAGGGTGAGGGAGGGAGTGAGTGAGTCAGCTTGGCTTGTTGACACATTCTCCCAACGATCTGCCCTTGTGAAGTGCTACTTATTTTTTTTAAACATTGCTTTACTTTTGTAATCATATCAAGGAAGATGCTGGTGTCTGATTGCTCGATTGAAATCAGATTATTTTCTTCTTTTTAGCAGGCCAACCACGATTGCCAGAAATCCCTTATCCTATAGGGACTATTGTAGGGATTGTGAAAAAAATCAAAACGAAATTGACATGGATCTATGCATTGAGATAGGTCTGTGTGAGGTTATGGGTGAAATTTGTGCTGTGTGGCTTTTTTTAGTTGAGTTCGGTGGAGAGCTTTTGAGCAGACTGAAATGCATAAACACTGGTCCTCTAGCTATGTGAAGTATCAATTAAGACCTGCTCATTTGTGTAACCCCATCTATATCCCTCCCCCATGCCACCCTGCACCCCACCCATGAGAGTGCTTTGACATTCGTGTCCTATGCATTGAAACCAGATTAAGCCCACCGTTGAGTATAACTTCATGTGAGTATGTGTATGTGTACACCACTTGAATTAAATTCATCTACAAATTCATTCACTCAGCTGTAGACTTAGAAAGACACATAGCACTCATTTTCATATGGTTTTGGTGTACTCGGCAGTAAGTAATAGTTTAATTACACTAATGCTTCACCTACAACCCTGTATTATACCTTCTATTCAAATGAACCAGTACTTCCTTAGAGTGATGGTGATAAAAGGGATCTCACAAGCTTGACACGCACACACACACACATAGTGTAGCAGACTGCAGGCAATTCAGGGAGGGAGGCAGACCGTGGGTCTGTGGTTTGCGCTCTAAACCCAATCCCTCTCATCCAGCCTCTCTTCACTGTGTTTCTGTGAGAGCTCCAAACCACATCTTAATGTATGGCCAAGCGTCCTGGGGAGAGAGGAGCAGACTGTGGCTGGCCTGGGTGGAACACTAAGGCCACTGGCTCTGTCTCATTCCAGGCCCTTCACAGGCCCCCACGGTACTGTCTAAAGCGCTGGTCCCCAGAAAGTCATCTGCTGTGATTAGGCCTCGTTTGCAACAGGGAGTGAAGGGACATCCATTCCAGCACCTAGGGCATCTGAGGGTGACTATTTAGTGTAACTTTGGAACACTACGCTGGGGACAGCACTGTTATCATTGGAAATTGGCGAAAGATATTGCCTTGTCTTGTACCAAATGATAAAATTATGTATTACACTATTATCAGACCTTGAGAGATCATAGTGTATTAGGTACAATTTTCAACAATCTTAAAAAAAGGCCTTGGAGCTTGTATCCTTTAGCCTTTAACCTTTGTCCTATTTTGTAGTTCATGAAATAGCTTACTAAAATATTATTCTCAGTTGCTTTATGAAAAGTTAGAACTCTGCTTAACGTCTAACTTGAACGTCTAATTCTAATTGGCTAGACATGGTTTCATTGACCAGGTATAGTACATGCATAAAGTCTTTATTGGCCTATTTCCCCAAGGGAATTAATTATGTATTCATTGTCTATCTATGTACTCAGGCTGTATAATGCTGTGCTAACCAGTTACATACATTATATAGGAAGATTCTAGAAAAGGTGACCGGCCCCTGACCTAGCCTAGAATAGATTTGGGATTCAGTCTGCCAAGTGCAGTAGGCAAGACAAGAAGTGCATTGGATATGGCAGGCATGGCTGACTGTCTTAAATCTCTAGTGTTCCACCAAATCAGCCAAGGAGAAAGACACACACATGGCTCTAGAGATAGATAGTCACATGGTTCCGGAAGCATTTTACCCCTTGTTAACTACCCGTTCAACTTTATTCTATAGGTGATTACAGCCCAACTGTATCAAGTGTGCGTATTATCTTTTCCAGGGTCAACTGTGTGACTGTTACCATTAATGATTATGAATGTTTCAACCTCTGTGTTGAAAAATATGTACTTTATCGTCAGACACCACTACAATACTGATAAGCCTTGGCAACTCCCGACCAATGACACGATCAGAGCAGCTCTTACGTAGGTGGTCCTGGTCATTGAGGCTGTTTGAAAGTATTGTAATCTTACCTTATGAATTTGATCCATCACTCTTTCAAGCATTCACTCTTGTAATCTGCAATATGCCACACAGTTGTGGACATTGGAGCAGTGGTTACAATCCAGCACAAAACAATACACAATTGTTGGACTGCTGCGGCGCAAAGCACCATGGAAATCGTAGTTCTTTACTGAGCTAATATTTCCCCCTCAGATTTCAAACTGCAAATCCAATCCATCTTGCAGTGTAAATTCTCTGACCGACTGAATGAGTGGAACCATATGGAACCCAGCTATAAAATATTTATTTTGGCCAAAATATTTCCGGAACCTTGATGACGTTAGGATTACCACATGACTAGCCAGCTCTGTAGACACAGAAAGGCGTGGTTAAGCATAAGTAAACAACCAAACATGCTAGTTGGAAATATACTCTTCTTGTTGCTTTGAAGAGACCTTCACTTTCAAGAGACCTCCACCACCGCGGAAGGCCTTGTTGGTGAGGAATGATCCAGCCATACTGACGGCCTTGATGGCAATCAGTCATTGATCAGTCAGATGAGATCTAACTCCTTGAAGGTCATAATATCATTGGTCATAATATTGCAGACACCAGGCCCAACACCCAAGGTTTTCTTCTGAACAATGTCCTGAGTCAGGGGAAGGGCTGGTTAAGAGGCTACTCCACTATTGTGGATAATCAGTTATTCTGTGCTTGCCTCTACCTCCTTCCCCACCACTCACACAGCAGCCATCAAAAGGCTTAGTCAGACATCCACATATTTTATCCTTCGGTGACTTGGAAAACTACATAATAAGAAAAGAAAAAGCTTTCTTTCCACTGTCTTTCTCAAGCGACGTTACCTATGTTGCCTCCAAATACTACCTGTAGTCACACTACAGACTCGCACTGTAGCAGAGCTTCAGTCTTCTTCCATGTTCGTTATACAACAGATAGCTTCAGCCATGCCTTGTGAGCTCATGAAACACACTCTAGCCATGCTTTGTGGAAAATCAAATGTGTTTCTCTGCTAACAAAATCTTTTACGGTAATTTTGTTGCACATTTTATCCGTTCATAGCTTTGATGAAAAATAAAATAAAATAAATCCTTCCAGACAGTACATGTTTTTGTTTTTGTTTTTTTGTTTAAACTTTTTATTAATACATAACAAATTACATTAGTACAATCACACGGAGAGACCAGATGTTTTGCATCGGTGTATGTAGCACAAGTGCTAATTCTCAACACCAGTCCATAGGTGGCTTATATAGGTCATAAGTTAGCCTATACATGTAAAGAATTTGTATAAACGCAGAATAATACACAAGGTGTTCTCTGAAGTTCTGCTGTAGTTGGTATATTCTGGTGCCAGTGATACTCTGCATCATTAGATTATTCACAGTACCTTGGTGCTGCGAGGAGGTCTCACTGTGGTTATGCTCATTTTGGGGGTCCTGGAGTTCCAGTTTAAGGATTACAAGAAAGTAGGCCCATACACAGAGAAGAGTCTGAATTGGTAGGTTTTACGATTTAAGGGTTTACTTCCAAAATACTATATTTTATTTTAGTAAAACTTATTTGAAGTTTGGCAGTCATTATTTTAAAAAAAAACAATTCTGTAAATGAAAGGCTGAAGATGGCTCATAACTTTAATAATAAGACATAATGTGCCTTATGTTATAGCAGATATCCTATTTTGAAAATAAGCCCTTCAATTACTATTTGAAGTGGCTATCATTGGTCTGCTAGAACAACCTTCACACTAAAGACCCCCAGTATATTCCAAACGAAATTGAATTTGGCGTGTTCTCACGGGTTGCCAAAATGCTGTCGAACACGGCGCTGTGAACAAATGGCCGTATACTAACTGCGACTTGAGTCCTGTTCGTTTAATTGCGCTCCACGCCACATAGTGGAGCTTGCGAGTCGCGGTGGGAGGAGATGACGGAACTGGAGATAAATACCAACAGTGAAATCCAAAACAAACAAGACATTGACAATGGCTGCGGTGAATGAGCAGCAAAGGATACAGGAGAAGAAGATGATTTAGAAGTGGCCCAGGGAAAAAAAAATGGGGATTAATTTCCAAAACCTGACTTAACCTAACAAGTCAGTCGGGTTAAAGCAGTTCCATAAAGGTAATTTCAGGCTCATGTGATCAGACTAATTCAAGACGGGTTCAAGCAGTCGAGATAATTGTGCATGCACGCTATTCTTAAGTAGCCCGACAGATCGAACATGGATCCAAACCATACAGTGCATGCGTCAGATTGGTTCATGTGTTTTCTGACATTGCAGTGCTTTTTGCATTTGCAGCGTGTTGACTTTTCTTGGCATGAACCATGTCAAAGAGCAACAGGACAGAGGGAGCAGGGTTTGTCCACGGCCACCAAGCAGTTCTTAGTACTGGATATATGTGAAAAATTATAACATAATAATGAAAAAAAGTAATAAGGCCGCCATAAACAAAGCCAGAGGGAAAGCCTGGCAAGAAAGTTCTGATCGGTTGAATGCGTACATACTAGCAACTAAGTTCAATCAAATATTTTGATAACTAAATCTTGGGCACAATTTCAAAGAAAATCACAATCCAACCCATGCCACCTAGTGCCCTACATAAAAGTATATCTATCTTTGTTCTAACATGTTTTATTGTTTCATAGTGATGGCAAATTCTGTATGCCTGGAATCAACAGTCAGTAAACTGACACGCATATTACATAAATTATAGTCATCCGGTACTGTAGTGTAAAATAACTTTACAATACTGAAATAATGTGGGCGGAGAGAGAGGAGAGACTGGATGGCCAGTGAAATGGTGGCGTGAATTTACATCTTGATTATTTTCTTTTACAGTACTTTACAGTTATTTGATCTGTTTGATTTTCAAGTCAAGTCAAAGTCAAGTCAAAGTGTTGTCATGTGTCATGTGCACATTATAACACAGGGTCATTCTGAGCAGTGAAATTCTTGAGACATGGCAAGCATCAAAAAATATAAAAATAAGATAAATCAATGTACTAAGTGTCAGGAGAGTCATAAATAAGGGCAGAAAAGAAGAGAAAGCTTTGCCTTGTATTGACTATAGTATTTACAGAAATGCTGTCCTTACTCCTTAAAACATTTTGATTGATTTAGGTTCTTTTGCAGGTGGATTGTGTTGCGCTACACACTTATACTGTTGTGGGGGTTACACTTAACGGTTTGAGAACGATGACTGTTTCAGGAAATGTATTTAAGCAATTGAGAGAAACTGTAAAAGAAACTGAGGCACTGGATGTAGATTACCACTGCAATAATCTCAAGATGAGAAAGTTGGAACTGGCAATCCAACAACTACAGAGAGATCTAAGTAGAACTGCCCTAATCAAGATAATGACACATGAGCCCTGTGACACCATTTAATTGTATGCCCCCCAATCATCACTTATGACCCACTAGAAGTGTGTGGTGGTGTCTGTATCTGCAGAGACCCTGCCCTCTGCCTGTATTTTCTTATTTTGCTGTGTTCGGGATGTTTCTAGGCGTCAACCTTTAGGAAGTGCACCCACGTGGGCGTGTAGCCCCCAGCCAATAACAGCACAGGGTGTGAGAACAGGACTCTCCTCTTGTCTCAACTGTTGTTGAGCTGGGGAGGAGGGGCCAACTTTTAATGTTGTGTTTGCAAACCGCAACTGCCAAATCCTACTCATTATACCTTTAAATGAAATGTATGCAAATTCTCTCATCTGTGTCTGTCTTTTTATAATTAAGGGGAAAATGAAAAAAAAACAAACATCTGATTCATTCAAGCCATAAAATAAGGATATGAATATAAAATACATACATAAAATGTAGCATGTGGACCTATGGTGCAATCTAAATAATATAATAACAGAACAGCAGAATTGCAAGAATAATATTGACTATTTGTCATCAGAAATGTAGTGTCAAAATCCATAGGCCTCTATCTTCTATTTTCCTTATAGGCCTTATGTAGACCATATAGCCAATACATTGAAAATAATGACAAAAAAGTAAGCTTAAACCTATTTAGTGGGTCGATGGTTTAAGTCAGTTTATGTAGCATAAGCCTAAATGATTCATATTATATAGGCTACCATATAATCAAACATGTATGTATGTCTTATCATTTATCATTATATAATTTATTTATTTTCTATAAACTTTACTTTTTTGACTCATAGTGGTTAATAAACTAAAAGGATGAAAGGTTACGGCAACATGCTGGAAAGTTGGTGGTAAAACCATGATTTTCCAGTCAGGTCAGTGTTAGCCTGACAATTAGCCTGCCCCAGAGCAGGTTAGTTTCCAAGCATACGTTTCTACATTAACTGATCTTAAACTATGCTGAACTTGCTTTATGGAACCGAATACATTGGAAATGAGTCTGACTAATCAAAATAAGCCTGGCTTATTTGGTAATCTCGCTTTATGGAACAGGCCCCAGGTTTACCTTAATTTAACAGGAAAAAAAATAGGAGATGGTATGTTCACCCTCTAAACCAAACAAGGAGACAGAATGGAGAGTCACGTGGCGTTGTTGACCAAATGCAGGCGAAGGTGTATTGAGGGGCGGTGAACGAATATTTTGACTAGTTAGCCTGGCTGGCCTACACACACTACGGCGATCGAAGCCAAATGCGGTGCTTCGTTTTAGGCGAAAACCCCTCATTTTGCCTGTGCGAAAACACCAGGCCAGGCCAGGCCAGGCTGAGGCTGGCCTGAGTGGGACCTTGAGAAGAGACCTCCTTCACTCCATCTTCAGAGCTAGCATGGAGCAACGCAACCTCCACTTTCCCAGTCACAGCAGGCTTTTAGCTCTTTATCCCCACTGTCGTCCTGTGGAGAGAGACCGGCTATCGATCAGCAGCCCGGCCGGCTGCTTCGCTCTGCCAACAATTAGATGGGGAGAGAGAGAGAGAGAGAAAGGAAGGAAGAAGGAAAGAGAAAGAAGGAAAAGAGACGGAAAGGATCTCAGGTTTACACAAGCTGTTGTGGAGGTGCGTCTCGGTGGAAGGAACAAACGGCTGGGGGGGGGGTTACCTAATAAACGAAGGCACCTCCAGCAATTAAGCCAGCTGACAGCCAAACTGTGGCGCTCTGCTAATGTGGGCTGACAGCAGGGAAATTTGAATAACGAGGCTT
>OMKK01076995.1:0-18291 GCA_900302305.1 Polymixia japonica
GGTTGGTGGGGAGTCCTTGCCCCAAGTGGAGGAGTTCAAGTATCTTGGGGTCTTGTTCACGAGTGAGGGAAGGATGGAGCGTGAGATTGACAGGCGGATCGGTGCAGCGTCTGCAGTAATGCAGTCGCTGTATCGGACCGTCGTGATAAAGAAGGAGCTGAGCCGAAAGGCGAAGCTCTCGATTTACCGGTCAATCTACGTTCCTACTCTCACCTATGGTCATGAGCTTTGGGTCATGACCGAAAGGACAAGATCCCGGATACAAGCGGTCAAAATGAGCTTCCTCCGTCGGGTGGCTGGGCGCTCCCTTAGAGATAGGGTGAAGAGCTCAGTCACCAGGGAGGAGCTCGGAGTAGAGCCGCTACTCCTCCACATCGAGAGGGGCCAGCTGAGGTGGCTCGGGCATCTGTTCCGGATGCCTCCTGGACGCCTCCCTAGGGAGGTGTTCCGGGCATGCCCCTCTGGGAGGAGGCCTCGGGGAAGATCTAGGACACGCTGGAGAGACTATGTCTCTCGGCTGGCCTGGGAATGCCTCGGGGTCCCACCGGAAGAGCTGGAGGAAGTGTCTGGGGTGAGGGAAGTCTGGGCATCTCTGCTCAGGCTGCTGCCCCCACGACCCAGCCCCGGATGAAGCGGAAGAAAATGGATGGATGGACAATGCCAAATAACAAAACACAATAAATTGCAAATCAAATGAACAAAAGAGAAAACACAACGACAAATCAGAAAACACAATGACAAATCAGAAATCACAATGGCAAAAGACAACATTAACTCCTACCGGAAAAGTGGGGTGCCTATCGACAAGGATTGTTGCTGATTGGATGCACTGTCCATCTCTTTAAGAGGAATGAAAGTGTCTTTCACATGGCCACATGAAGGAGAGGACAGGGGAATTAAAAATATTAAGATGTATTGCCCTCATTGTGCATTATGAATTGTACTCACGGCGATGTTGTAAAAGGTTGACAGCATATCAAGTATCACCTCAAATAATCTCTGATAACCGCAAACGTTGAATCGTCGGTAGTGCTTATGTTTACATATGAGAGCAGCAGGTAAACACGGAATCACTTAGTATTTTGAGTGAGAAATATGTCCAACCAGACGTCCAATCGATGATCCTTGTTGATAGGCACCCACCTTTCATGGTAGGAGTTAAAGTCGTTGTGGTTTCTGTTTAGTGGTTGTGGTTTCTGTTTTGCCGTTGTGATTTCCAATTTGTCCTTTCTCCTTTGTTAATTTAATTTGCAATTTGTCATTGTGTTCATTTAATTATGCTTCACGTCACATGGTGGTGCTCGCAAGTAGTGGTGGCAGGAGACAACAGAACCGGAGATAAATACCAACAAAATCCAAAACAAACAAAACATTGGCAACGACAATGTTTTCACAATTTCAGCAAGTCTAACCTCGAAATGATTCATCTTGGAAATGAGCAGGGGAAAGCTGGACCCAATGTTTATGTTGACAAGAAGTAAACTGGAACAGGTACAAAGGAGACACTGCATCGTTGACCAATTGCTGGCGATGGTGCGTTGAGGGGCAAAACATTATACGTTATAAAAGGTTTGACTAGTTTGGCTGGCTAGCCTGCACACACTGTGGCAATCAAAGCCAAACAGGGCGTTAAATTTTGGTTGCAAACCCGCCATTTTGCCTGTGCGAATATGCCAATTTGGATTTAATTTGGAGTATACTGCCAGCAAAATTTTGTTGGAGATTTGGAATCTTTGTGGAATTAGAAATTTAGTTTTGCTAGGTTTCTCTGGAACATAACCCTACTGTACTTGATTAAATACTTTTCACTTATAAGGCTGTTTTTCTGCGTTCAAGACTGGGGCTGGGGTCTGGGGCAATGGGAGGAGAAGGGGGGATAATACACCCTGGACTCAAGTTGCATTTCAGTTTGGGGATTCGGTCTCAGCAGATACAGAAATGGAACATCTCTTTCATCAATTAGATTTCTGGGGCAAAGATGTAATGTTATGGATCCAGCAAGTTTCTTCAAGTACCTATTGGAATACTTGGTATGCCCATGTTTTATTCTAACTCATAGAGACTCGGACACAAATTACCAGATACAGTTTTGGAGTAGGCAGGCTCTAGACAGGTTCTGCGCACTGAACAGTAAATAGAAACCAGGCTCTCCTGTGCAAGGAGGTTCTATATTAACTGGAGGATGAACAGGAAAATGGCCACCCATTCATTTGAATGTAAGCTGCTCACCCAGTGCATAGGAGAATACGCCAAAAAGGTTTTTTTCTTTTTGGTTTACTTCCGTGATGTATGGCCCATGGCCTCACTATCTGCACACTTTTTTTTATTGGAAAGATACAGTAATACAAATATCCTGGAATATACACATGCAGTATACAGTCTTTTAATTAAATTCAATAACAATGAACGGTAAGTAACCCAGTACCACAGTTACTAAATTGAGCGGTTTTATAAGTGTTTTAAATAATAATTTCTGATGCTCAGTGAACGGTGACGTAGTTGATTGGTCAATGAGCAGTGTTTAAAGTGTAACTACACCCCCAGGTCTGAGTCTAACTCCACCCACTGCATAATTTTGAAAAATTCTCAAAAGTGGGCAAGGGGCTGGCGGGAGGTGGGGGTACGTGGATGTGTGAGGCAGGAGGGCAGGAGCTAACCTGACGGTTAGTTACACAGAACCACCTGGAAAACTGTTGGATAAGGGCAGACACTTTCAAAAACGTTTTGGGCCGCAGGTAAATTTTTAGGCTGCAGTACCACCGTTGGCCACCATGTCAAATTGGCAGCAAGGCTGAGACCTGACGCCAGGGGGCTGTTCCTACGTAGTAGTAGTAATAGTACTCAGTAGAGCCATGGATGTTATGTATTATAAGAACATCCACGAGTAGAGCCTGGTGTCGAGAGGTTAAGGGTAGTATAATCCGGCCATGGATAAAGGCTGTGTTTATTGAAGTGGGATTAGTTAGTATAACTGAAAAATAACGGTATATAATTGTTGATGTTTTCAATAATATAATTAACTACCCAACAAGCTATGAAAAATAAGTGGAAGTGGTGCCATTGACAGCCTACTACATGATCAAAATATACAATGAAAAAACTATATTTTTTTCTTTTTCTTTTAAATCGTAGAGACAAATGTTAACCCTTAATTAATTGTTCAATGTTCAGTAAGTCCTACACAAAACGTAAGGATGACTTATTTCAAGACAATAGTAGGCCTATCTATCAACCTTGGGGTTCAGATAAAGTAATGAAACATAGCCTGTAGTATCGTTCAGGTTGATTGTGGTATGTCTGCTCCCTCTGCTGACTATAACTGCAGCCTACTTCAGGAGATGAAGGCAAAGCTCTCAAATCTGCAAAAGTAAATATCGACTCTGCCCCGCCCCTATAGGACACCAAGTTGAAGCATTCCACATTTTACGGGACTTTTCGCCTTTGAAAACAACATCAGATCAAGATGTACATGATTGCATTTATCTTAGCAAGTTTAGTGATAATACCATTCGTACTTAAAAGTTTCCCCCCTTATTTCTGGAAGGATATCGTATATCTAGTGGATATACTAAGGATTTTAGTGACGTTTGTTTCACGGCGGAGAAGGAATCCTTTATTTTTTGTTTTGGACCGTTTCATAGAACAGGCTAATGCCCATCCCGATAAGTTGTTCATTGTGTTTGAAAATGAAAGTTATTCGTACCAGGACACAGATAAAAGGAGTAACAAAATCGCAAATGCTCTACAGTCTGATTCTCAGTATAACGCAGGGGACACCGTTGCACTTTTCATGGGGAATGAACCCGCGTTTATGTTTACCTGGCTGGCTTTAGCTAAATTAGGATCCCCTGTGGCCCTTCTCAATCACAATATTCGGTCTAAGTCTCTGTTGCACTGTTTTAATTGCTGCAACGCAAAAGTGTTGATAGCAGCATCAGGTATGTATCAATATGCCTTGTTGTAACCTTTTTCATCTGGCATAGCCTACAAAATGTTAGGGCGCTGCGAGAAGATATAAACGTCGTGATTGTATAAACAAAAATATAGTCTTATGATAATTATTTTTTTCATACACAAGTAGCCTATTAAATGTTAGGTAATACTAATGCGCACTGACTTTACCTTTAGCTTAAATCTTGCATGGGAACTGCTGTGGTAAGACCCTTGTTGACTTCAACACCGTTCATAGTTTCCATTGGTTATGATTGTGTCACTCTCTAGAGTTAAAGGATGCAGTGGAGGATGTGCTCCCCTCACTGAGAAAGCAGGGTGTAAGAATCTATTTGATGGCAAAGGAATGTGACACACCTGGAATGGAGAGCTTTGCGGATGAAGTGGAACAGGCCCCAGACTCCCCACTTCCTCGATCTCTCAGATCACACATCACATTCAAAAGCCCTGCTGTCTATATTTACACCTCTGGAACTACAGGTATTTGAGATGCTGAAAAGGGATGGGAGATATAGTCTATTTTAAGGAGAAAAACAGGAGACTGGGAGAGGAAAGAAAGGGGAATCTATAGGCCTAGGAGTCATGAAGACCAAACTTATGCAAACAGCAGTGGAGGGTAGTGAATAAGAAGTGAATAACTAAATAATGGAAGACAGATACATTTTGTAAAGAGAAATGCTATTTCATTATTATTATTATTAATTACCACATCTAATTTTCTAGGTAACATTAGTCTTCCTTAAGTATTATAAGCCATCTTCAAATCTCTGGATTTTATGGTGTTTGTGTCTGCATTTTCTAACAGGTCTCCCTAAGGCAGCTGTAGTCAACCAGAACCGTCTCCTTGCAGCTCTGGCTGTTCTGGCATCCAACGGTGTTGCCCTCAGTGATGTCATCTACCTCAACCTGCCTCTCTACCACACAGCTGGATTTGTCATAGGTTTTATTGGCTCAATTGAGACAGGTGAGTCAGCATGCCTGCCTGTCCTGGATGGGGAATCCCTCCTTTGTATTACTTCCCAGGGTTTCTCCAAGGTTTTCTGGGTTGTTTTTCCTTGTCTGGTTGAGGGGTAAGGTCATGGGATGTTGTTTAATTCCTCTGTTAATTGTGGGCTTGTGAAGCCCTTTGAGACTGTAATGTGATTAAGGGCTATACAAATAAACCTGACTTGACTTGACTTGATTTGACAGCTGAGAGGCTGTAGTTGAGGTCATTCCATCAGGCTGGGTGGTATTTCAACAGTAAAATGCATAAGAACTATTGTCAGATATTTCATTCCTTACAGACGATGGATTTCACTCTTGAGCCAAAAGACTCAGATTACAATTATGTTCTCACCCATCATATGGGTATTACTGCAAAACAGAACTGAGTTTATATCCTACTCACATCCCACAAAAGCGACACCTCTACTCCCCGCGCTCCCCCTGTTCTTGAAGTGTCCGCCTTGCCCTCCACCTCCCCCTGGGAAACCAAATGAAAGAGCCTTTTGTCACTGTAAACCCATAATCTGAACAGAGCCTTCCTACCATGACTGGACCACCACTACTTTTTTAAATGCTTTATCTAAATCGGCTAAAGTTCACACCATTATTTCTCAGTGAGGACTGTGTTGCTCCCATGCTTACGTACTACAAGATATTAGATTTGCCTCCAAAACAGAACAATCTGATATGGTCCTATAACTGCTGTGCCTTAGATCAAAAGGCATACTGTGTGTATTATTTTGACATGAGAGTAAATACAAGAATTTCACATCATTTCAAGCCTTTTAAAAAGTACAGTAAAGGTTTGTATATCCATACTTCAGACTTCTGAAACAACCAGTCTACCAAACAAACATAATGGGAAGAAATAGTCTGTGTTGTAAAAATATTCTGTTCTAGATAATTGTTAATGGCCCACATGATTGATTTTGACATTTTTGTGCTGACACATACATTCTGGTGCCTCACACTGACTTCCCATAATGAATCAAGTCAGAAAATGTCCATTTAGTCAATTTAGGAGTATTTTGGTCAGAAAATTCAATTTTCTAAGCAGAGCCAAAAACAATTTCCCACATTACATGACGTACGTTGTTTCATGCTGTGACGTACCTAACCTAGACAGACAGCTATTTATAAAGTTATAAAACCCTCTGAACTCCATACACCTGCCTCTTTGCAATTGAGCCAAACAGCCTTTCCATTTTGAGATCTTTGGGGCGTGGGGGGGTTCCTGGTATTCTAAAATACCAGGAAGAAAAAAACAACTGGAGTGGGACTTTAAAGTTCCCTAAAAGCAGACTGTAGAAAACATTTCAAAATAAGTTTAAATGTGGATTTTACATTTTGAAAACATTTCCTTCTAGCAAATTACCTCCATTCAAGGCTTCAAGTTTCACAATATGCAGAGGAGCTGATGCGTAAACATACACCAATAAATTAATAGCATTCTTTAGTAGTGTGGCCAAACCTGGTACACTGTACCCACCAGTGTTGTGGTGAATTCCTTTTCAATTCAATTTATTTAAAACATAAATTTAAATTACAATTAACTTATTAAGTAACTAATAATAATAATAGATAATAGATAAGATATGATCAATAATGGAACAGTTTTATTCTAAAACCTAGCCTTTTTGTTAAAAATATTTGCTTAGTGATTTTCTTATGGCTCTGTTTTATAAAGGAATGTCTTGAGATGATTTGTGAATTTAGTAGGAACTTTCAAGCCAGAAATCATTTTATAAGAGTAAATGTCAATTTATCAAATGGCTGATAATCCCGTTGTAATTAAACTTTCCACTTTTCTTAGATATTCTTCCAATAGATTGGATATAAGCTTTGAAAGCAAATGATTTTCAATTATCAAGTTTGAAAAAAGTATCTTGACTTGCTCAGTTCAACACAGTGAAAATGACATTGAATCTCACTCCTGTTCTGCATATTTTGATACTATTTAACTAGAACCTATTTTTTCTCTTTTCACTCTCTGACATTAAAGGCTCAACTATTATTCTGAAGAGGAAATTCTCTGCCTCTCAGTTCTGGAATGATTGCAGGAAATACAAGGTGACGGTCATTCAGTACATAGGAGAGGTGCTACGTTACCTCTGCAATACACCCAAGGTAAATAACATCACAACATGTGTCACTACAACTCAAACATGTCACATACAGTAATGCTGCTTATCTATTCAAACTATGTAGGACTATTTACTATAGTACTATTACCAAACACTACCAAAACCTTTAAATCATGTTAATGTTAACTGTTAATTGACATATCAAAACTATCTAACTATTAAAGTGATAAATAGTTTTGCACAAATAAGTATAAATATACAACTAACATTTTGATACTATTGATAATTTGTTGCCCATGCAGAATCTCTGGCACTATGCTATGCCTTTGCTCAATGCAGTTGCAGTTGCAGATACAGAACGTTGTGAAGCCTTTAGCAAGCTGCCATTAAGGTAGATCTAGTCACAGATACTTTCCAAATCTGTGCATTCCAATGACGCAGTGCAGCTGGCTGACTGAAATAGTAATCGTTCAAATCTTGACAATTAGGTTTCAGCCCTCAGAGTCAAACATTCTTGCTATACAGGTATGTGAATCAATTGTTAACATAATATATTGACAGCCTTTATGTAATGATATCATACAGTCAACACTTTTTCTGAATTTATGGCAGCCATATTTTGGGGTTTGGTGAGGCCTGCTTAGAGATAGTGCAAATATTCTGTCTATGGCCATTGAAACAGTATCCAACAGCATCACATGGAGTATAGACTCAGATTACAGTTAGAGGAGGTGGGTTTGTCTGTATCTGGTCTTCTCTATGAATAGATGCTGGCCTTTACTTAGGCATTCCATATCAAGTGGCTTGGGAACTACTGTTATAGAATGTACTAGTGTATCACTTAAGGGTCACATTTTCTTCCAGTGATGGGCATACACATATATTTCTATGTGAGGGCAATTATTATTAACACGAGTTATCATAGTGTTGTAGCTAATGTTAGCTTATGCCCTGCCTTGAAGCAGGTTGACATACATACATGGGTATAGATGCATTATTTATTATTATTTTTTACGGGCCTGTCGGCTCCAGGAATCAAACTAGCAACCCTTCTGCTACTAGGCAGCCTTCCAAAGCATTTTTGCAAAACAGTCCCAAACCTGATTTCTTGTTTTCTGTTCATGAAGCCTTTTTTAAACCATATATGTTAATTGTATATCTGTTTCAAAGTAGTGTACTTTGAAACAACCCTTTCAAATTGAGTACAGGATTTATTTTATGGCTCCATCACTATCAAACTTGCTCATTCTAGTGTTTTTACCATGGGCATTCTAATGATGGTAATTCTCCAGTTCTTTGATATAAAGTATTTGCAGTTACCTGTTTACAGCATGTTCAAATCAATTGATTTGATCAGATATGCAATAATTAATTTACTCAATATTTGTGAAATACTTTTTTCTTTTGTGTTCTATTTATTTAAATATGAAAACGCAGAAAGAAAATGACAAGGACCACAAAGTAAGACTAGCCATTGGCAACGGTGTGAGAGCAGAGGTATGGATGGAGTTCCTCAATCGCTTCGGGAAAATTGAGGTCAGAGAGTTTTATGCCTCCACAGAGGGAAATGTGGGATTTGTCAACTACACAGGGAAAATTGGAGCCATTGGACGTGTCAACTTTTTACATCGGGTAAGAATGGGCTCTGTCCAGACAAACAGCTATGCTCCTATTATCAGTGTGAAACCTTTTTTTTGACCTATTTTTATTTATTTTATTTTTTTTAAATGTATGTTCATTTGAAACATAACTATTTCAAAACATCTGACATTCTCATTATATGTATCGGCAAAGAAATTCTAACAGTTATGCTCAAGTTAAAGAAAAGCCTGTATTTTCACATCATTGCATTCAGTATTTTGTTTATTACACATATTCTGTCCACTGGCCAGTTGTGCCAGAGTCTGATATTCAGATAAGTAAGGGTAATTATATTATGAAATCATATGCTGATGACGTTTTACTGTTGTTGATATGAAGAAACAAATTTCCTCCTACAGAAACTGTTTCCTTACACTCTTATTAAGTATGACACAGAGAGAGATGAACCGATTAGAGATGCAAGTGGCCTCTGTATAGAGTCACCCAAAGGTGAGGGAAACATCCTCAACTGTCTTCCTCAACTGTCCGTCCTCAACTGCATTAGAACACAATAATCTTAATAGAACTTGTAAGGAACAGTATATTAAGACATGTCTGTTGGACTTTTTTCTTGAAGGTGAGACAGGGCTGTTGGTATCAAAGATTACAGACATTGCTCCTTTTGTCGGCTACGCGAAAAATGAACAGCAAACGGAGAAGAAAAGACTACGAGATGTTCTTAAAAAAGGAGACCTGTATTTCAACAGCGGAGACCTACTAAGGATCGACAAAGACAACTTCATTTACTTTCAGGATCGAGTAGGGGACACATTTAGGTACAAAATTCCCTGGTATCATTTTCTTTGCTTTTGAAGTTATGTTTACATAGCATTCTAGGGCAAATACTACAGCAAGACTAAAACTAAAGACAAATAAAACAATATGAGCTCACAAGCTCTGCAATGATTGCGCCCACTAAAAATACTGAAAAGCCAATACCAAATTAAAGCGAAAGTGTTTAGAGGTGAATACTGCTGAGTTTGAGAATATTTATTTTTTGAATTAATAATTTTGGTCTAAGACTTCATGAAGTGAACAGTGAAGTATGCTTTCTGTGGTCAGTTATAACATAAAAAAACAGAAAATTCTGCCATCTATTGGTCACTGACTAAAACATAAGAAAATATTTGATCATTATAATACACTTTAAAGCTCTTTCTGCCTTGATGAGAGAGGTCTGTTTATATTTCAAGTGCTGCTCACTAAAAATGGCAATTTTTGCTTTTTAACTACTATGATTCATTTGATTGTTAAACCCTTTTTAGAAATTCTTCCCAGCGAAGGGAATATAATTATACTTAGTCAAAAACACAACACAAAACTGAATCATGTACTTAAAAAAAATGCATTATCTTCCCAGACAATGGTTTTGTTAGCTGAAATGACTCGTGAGACAAAGCTCTTTGAGATCAATTTAAAAAGATTAACTGAAAAGAAATTTTAATCCATTAAATATAATTACATTCACTTTTTGGCCTTCATAATAATGTGCCTGGTGGGCTTCATCTTTTCTTGAGCTTGATGGTTACATTTATTACATGGTATATAAACTGATCCCTGGAGGGAACTTCTCTATGCTCATCCTCCTTTCCTGGGAGGTCACAGCACAGGGTCAGCTACAGCACAGTGCCCTTGGAGTTGGTATGGATTCAGTGTCTTCAGCAGGGTGGATGATAGCTGACTTTAATGGCTACCTGATTTCTCTACCATACAATACTATGATTTGAAACAAAGCATCAGAAAAACATTTAAAAATTTTAATTTTTAAATCATTGTCAGCATGTCTAATATGTTATGGGCTATAAATGTATGGAACATAGGACATAGAGGAGATGTCAGTTTTGTTGAATTGTCCTTGGTTCTCAGTGGTGCTGTGCTAGTGAGCAACTGCAAACTGTGGGCAAACGTTTCCCTCACTGTCCTAGCTAAACTATAATAGAGATAAATCCATTAAGAACTAATCAGGGCATGGAAAGCTTTTGCCCTAATTTTGAATACACGTATTGTAAACATTTGTGACTTATTTTATTCCATAGGTGGAAAGGTGAGAATGTGGCCACAACTGAAGTGGCTGACATCCTCTCCATTACTGACTGCGTCAAAGAAGCCAATGTTTATGGAGTGCAAGTACCAGGTGAGGATATTTCTTTTGTACATTTTCTGTACATTATCTTTGATCGTTTAGAGCCTCAATTCAACATAGCAAAATAATGTAGAGGACCGTATGTGATGAATTATTTCAATAAGTCTCACCTGACCTCATTTTGTCTTTCTGTTTGTCTGGCCTTTTTATGCTGGCTTCTGTCTTTCAAGGCCATGAGGGGAGGATAGGGATGGCTGCTATCACTATAAAAAAAGGGGCCCAGTTTGATGGAAGTGAAATGTATCATCATGTTGTGAGCTACCTCCCATCATACGCACGGCCTCGCTTTATTAGGATACAGGTAATCTCTTATGAACGTAAACATTTATAATCAATTTTTGCTCATTGTGATGGCTCCCTATAAGGTAAAGCAATGTTGAAAGATCAAATCTGATGTTTTGCCTGTATATGTGTACTTTTCCTTTCCTCTAGGATGCAGTAGAGGTGACTGGGACCTTCAAGCAGATGAAGGTGAAGTTAGTGGAGGAACGTTTTGATCCAGGTTGCATTAAGGACCCTCTGTATATTCTTAATGATCTGGACAGGCGCTACGTGCCAATGACACACCAGGTCTACATCTCCATCATATCAGGAAGCATGAAACTCTGAGTAGGGTGCTCTTGATTCTGCTCTCTTCTACAACTAGTTGACCTATTATTCCATCATTCTATGTACACCAACTGTAACTCATGGACATCCAGCTCAGGCACTGAAGCCATCTTTGTCATTCCAGTCATACTGTGCATGTGTTGTGTAAGAAATGCTGAAAGAATAGCATCATATTTTGTTTAGGTAAAGAAATAAATAGGGATCAAAGGTGGAACAGGTTAAAAATAATAATTTGCTAAGGATTTATCTGCATTTCTCTTGTAGGTTCGGGGTACATTGTGGGTGAGTTGATGGCAGTCTTCATGGCAGTCCTCTTGGAGAATTGAGTTTAAGACAATGTGTGGTGGACCTATTATTTGTTAGTCTGTGTCACAGTAGCACTGTTCCACAGCCTTCTCATACAAGTATCATGTGTTTTTCTTTATAAGTGTAAGATAGCTGGATGCAGTGTCCATTGGAAAGACGAGAGCAGCAAATATGTCTTAGAGCCTCAGAGATTCTATAGAAAGGAACCAAATATGATTCACATTTATGCATTAATGTCCTGTAAATGACATGTAAAATTAAAGTACTTCTTAAGGTGAAACAACTATATTATACATGTTTGCATTGAGGTCATTTAGCCTACACGCTTTTCCAGAGTAGCTTACAATGAATCAGCAGGTAGAGGTTTAGTTTCTTGCTCAAGAAATCTTTGGCAGCTTACATGAGTTATGAGTCTCTGTAACGTTAGGCCCCCTGCCACCACATAATTTACCCTGTTATATATTATCACAACATCAAGAGTATCCTCAGCCACAAGAGTATAGTTTAAAACCACAGGGTGGTGACAAAACACTATGGGTTTCTTTATTCCTTTATTTGGATTTGACAACTTGCTATTTTTTTTATCATGGAAGGCGTATCTGCTCAGCCCCGAAATGCAGCCAATGAACAAAGAAAAGGTAGTTTGACCTCCACCGACCGCTGCCATCCAGAAGCCAGGTTTCAAGATGTTCATGATGCAAACGTTATTCACAATTTTGTCTGGCATTGCCATAATTCTGCTCTTCCTTTACATCAAATTTCCTTATTTTCTTCATGATTGCATGTACATTCGCAAATTTGTTGAGATCAAGAGCCAGAGAGCAGAATTCAGAAGGAGGAAACCTTTTTACACCATATTGGATCGTTTCTTGGATCAGGCGAGAAGCCAGCCAAACAAGGCTTTCATCATCTTTGAGAGTGAAGTGTACACCTACCGGGATGGGGACATTCAGAGCAACAAGGTGGCCAGAGCACTGAGGGAGCATGCTGAGCTGAAAGAAGAGGACACTGTGGCTATTTTTCTAGGGAACCAACCGTGTTTTGTGTGGTTGTGGCTGGGCCTTGCTAAATTAGGCTGTGCTACTGCGATGCTAAACTACAACATAAGATCCAGATCTCTGCTGCAATCACTCTCTTGTAGTGGGGCCAAAGTCCTCATCGCTGCTGCAGGTACAGAGGATATTTGCTGACATTTGCTTGTAAACTAAAATACAGTTACAACTTTAGAGTCTACCATACTGTATGCCACTTTCAAATGATATTCATTTGTATTTATTCAAAATGACTTTTAATTATGTTACAATTCCCATGCTATTTTCTGACTGGTAGTTAAATACCTATCACACCCCCCTTTTTTATTTTTACTATTATAATAGTCCTAGCCTGTTTCTCTCAGAGTTACAGGGTGCTGTGGAGGAGGTGTTGCCCTCCTTGCGTGAGCAGGGGGTCCGTGTGTTTATCCTCAGGGAAGACTGTGACACGGAGGGCATGGAGAGTCTGTCTGACAAGATCCAGCAGGCCTCAGACCAGCCTCTGTCACCTCAGCTCAGGGCTAAGGTTGACATTAGCAGCCCAACATTTTACATCTACACCTCAGGCACAACAGGTGTGTAAATAAAATGTATATAAACAGTAAGATAGAAATCTACATTAGACCTAGTGATTATTTCTATGTTACTTTCCAAGCCTTGACAGGGTTGTTTTTTAAATGTTGGCAGCAAACCCTTTCAAGACTATCAAGGCTACTTTATACTATGTGTGGATTTTTTCTGCAATTAAATTTTTGTTTAATGTAGTCTGCTCTCTTTTTGTTAGGTTTGCCTAAAGCATCACTGACTTCTCAAGACAGGGCTTGGGGAGCAGCATTCTTTCTCTCAGCAGCTGGTTTGACCTCTGAAGATGTGCTCTATATTTGCCTTCCTCTCTACCATAGTGCTGGCTTCCAGGTTGGTTTGCATGGGGCTATAGAGAGAGGTAAGACTAGGGTTTAACTATATTAGTTATACTCTATAGCCTGCCATTAGAAACTCTTGATTACAAATCCACATTATAGGCTGCATTTTATTCAGAAAATAATGTAACAAGAGGTGACCCTAAATACTTTACTGATTCAAGACAGAGGTATAATTTCACGGTCTCCGTTTGTTGTTCTATGAGAGAGATGTGAGTTAATCTTTAATTTGATACCAATTAAAGTTCAGGCCTGTTTTTCAGTGTTATGGTATTTGGTAATGTGTAACTAATACTCGCTGACTGTTTTATGCTGCAGGGCCTTTATTAAACTACAGTTTTGCAGACCTCACTTAGGATTTGTCACTGACAGTAGGAAAATAAGATATGGTAATGACACCCTCTTTGAATCAAAGGCCAGAGGACAGAAACGATTTCAGTCCAAGATTTTGATTAATATCCTACATGGCAGGATCTTATTTTTAAACCGTTTTTGCAATAACTTGCAGAATATTTAAATATTGCCATTTTTTAATGCCCAAAGTTTTTGTGATTAGTTGATTTTAAGAGTTCTATGAGCGTTATAAAAACAATGCCTTTATAGAAAACCTTTTCTAACAGTTGGAATAGTCTTTGATGGTGTTAGTCAAAGACTTAATTGATTTAATCTTTTTAGGTTCAAAAATCCCTGTGCCACACCAACACCACACCAGGAGGCAGTCATAAAAATAAGGATTTAAGGAAATATGTTTTTAGATGCATTCTAGGGTTAAGATAACTTGCTTGTCTATTTTCTCAGGAATCACAGTTGTACTGAGAAGTAAGTTCTCTGCCTCCCAGTTCTGGGATGACTGTAGGAAGTACAATGTGACTGTAATACAGTACATAGGAGAGACTATGCGTTACCTCTGCAACACACCAAAGGTAAACAGCCTATTGGGCCTTCAAATACAAATGTAATTTTCATGTTTTAATTTTTTCAGATATTGTCACTCAATTGGTTTTATTTCATATCAAACAGAGAGAGAATGACAGGCAGCATCATGTCAGAATTGCCATTGGAAATGGTATCAGAACTGAAGTTTGGAGAGCATTTCTGGAACGCTTTGGGAACGTGAACATAAAAGAATTCTATGCTGCTAGTGATAGTAACATAAGTCTGCTTAACTACACGGGGAAGATCGGAGCTGTTGGGAGAGTTAATTTTTACCACAAGGTAATTTAACATGCTTCTATTTTTTTTATCTACAAAGTCACTGACTTTCTAAATTAAGCATTTTCTGAGATTCAAACTTTTGATGACATTCAGATGATACGTGATATTGAACTAAACGTGAAATATGGCAGACATTTCTTAAAATATGGGGCTCTTAAATCAATCATATTTTTTTCATACCCTAGTGGACCGTTCCTTATGCACTTCTTCAGTATGACACAGAAAGAGAGGAGCTTGTGAGAGACTCCAATGGACTGTGTGTTGAGGTTTCAAGAGGCAAGTACTGACAGGCTTTATAGCAGAAAGAATACATTGACAGGACAGATAAAAGTCAGGGGAATAAGTACAAGGGTTTCTCCCACCCTAGCTTTGCCGTCTTGAATGTAAATACTTTACTGAGATCATGGCAATGCATAAATTTTGGGTCACTCTCAAAACCACATACACAGCATCTGTGAACCTGCTCTCTGTTCAACCAAAGGAGAAACTGGACTGTTTGTATCAAAGATCACCAACGTCTCTCCCTTTCTGGGGTATGTGAGGAACGCTGAGCAGACTGACAAAAAGAAATTGAGAGATGTCTTCGAGAAAGGAGATATGTACCTCAACAGCGGAGACCTGCTGAAAATTGATGAGGATGGTTTCATCTACTTCCAGGATCGTGTGGGAGATACATTCAGGTGCATGTTGCTGGGATATCAACACTGTTGTAAATCCGGTCACTTTTCAATTTCTGTTGGTTGGGTTAGGGTTAGTCAGTGTTGCTTTTGCCTCAGTGTGTCCCCATATACCATTGGATGGGTCATCCAAGAGAAATTAACCCATATTTAAATGATAGATCTTTTATCCTACAGTATATAATTATCTTTCTGTTTGCAGATGGAAAGGAGAAAACGTGGCCACTACTGAAGTAGCTGATATCTTGATTATGATAGAGTTCATTGCAGATGTTAATGTGTATGGGGTCCAGGTGCCAGGTAAAGAAATGACTGAACTGGTTTGTATGCCCTATAAGAGCCTTTAAAGCCCCTTATTACACTTTAACAGTAAACATTTCTATCTCTGTTAATTGAGTTTCAAAAGCACAGGGAACTCATTGAAATGATAACACCAACAATGCTCCAATAAATGTCCTGTTTCAGGTTGTGAGGGAAGGGTGGGAATGGCTGCTTTGATGTTGAAAGATGGAGAAGAGTTTGACTGTTCTGAGATGTTCATTCATGTTAACAACTATCTGCCATCTTATGCTCGGCCACAATTCATGAGGATTCAGGTAATTATTGGGTCAGAGTTCTGATACTACCTTGATTCAGACTGAGCTTCAGCTGAGCTCAGACATCCTTGCAGATTTCATAGACAGTACCAGTAAATGGTCATCTATGAAATAATGACACAGTTAAAATGGTCTGATTTTCAGTAATGCTGTATAATGATTTTTGGGTTTTTTTTTGGGGTCTTTTTGGGCTTGGGCAAGCCCTGCTTCATTTCATTCTAACAAAGACAAGTATAACTAAAATTTCAGCGAGGTCAGAAATTCAATGCTTGATGTATTGTATTTTTATATTGCTAGTTTGGTTTCTTAGACATTTCTAACCAGAGCAAGGAGAGGCTTGAAGGCTGTTTTTGATCCAGTTTAGGTTATGGAGGTTAAATTGCATTTCCAGCCACATAGTAATTTACTACTAGATACAAGCTAACAAGTTAAGACTTCAAATGGTATAAACCTTTTATAAAGGGACCTGAGACTTGACAAAGGTGTGTCCCGAATGATTAGGAATTGCCAGAGACTGGAGACATCTCTTGACACGGTCTAGTTAGTTATTTAAACTTTGTTACCTAAACAAAATGTTCACCCTTTGACTTATTCCCTCTCCAGAATGCTCTTGAACTAACCGGCACATTCAAGCAGATCAAATTCAAGTTAGCGAAGGAGGGATTTGATCCGGTCAGCATCCAGGATCCATTGTTCATTCTAGATCAAGAGAGAAAAATGTACATACCACTAACACAAGACATCCATGACTCCATCCTGTCTGGGAAGGTCAGATTGTGAACAAACGCAACACAAAAACATGTCTCTGTTTGTGAATCAAAGTAAATATCGGCCCAAACTTTAACATGACCATGATGAAAGTAGTTTGATTAATTTAGTACGTGGACACACAAACCAAAATAAAACTGACCAGTACTGGTTTAATGTCTAATGATAAATGATAAAAATAATTTAAATGTGTGTTGCTTCTGCTTCCTCTTCAGAATAAGCAGCATGGTTACATTTGTCTTTCACAGTAAATATAATATCTGTAACACTTCCTCATCATCTTGAATTTTGTCATGTTTAAGTAATACAAAGTGTTATATACTGCATACTACATACACAATCAGTGCCCTGCATGACCAGATTTTACATTTGAAGCCTTATGAAATAGCATAAAATAGACGAATGAATCATGGCAATTTGGCAAATGGATTGAGCGGGACTGAGAGCAAACTCTTCTCGGATAGTTCTGCTCATTCTGGCTAAAAATTTATGTTTTATTGCTGCGTGACACTCGCATCTGATTATTTGTTTGAAATTACTATTACTAAAACATAAAGAACATAAACACTGGCAACACTAAAGTGGGTGAAGTTTATAATATTGCCCCGCGACAATTTATGATGCAGTCAGTTTAATGGCAATAATCAAAATTATTTTCAGTACCAATTGAGTTACATTGAGTTTGGGTATTAGGTCTAAATATTCTAATTCCACAGACATTTGTTTATGCATTTGTTTGATTTTTGAATACTTGGATCCTTCATACAAACAATATGAAGTTGTAATATTGGCCGATATTATCGAATGCGCTCATTGGACAAAAAATGTCCAGGCCATTATTGACACAGGCAGTTGGAATCAATAACAGTCCAAACAACAATTTTCAGAAGAAAAATCAGCTATTTTATTCAACCATCATCTCAAATCATCTCAAAGTAATAAATGGTTTCAAATAATCTGTAAGAGAGTTTGTCTGTCCATTGAAGGAGAATTGCAGCATTGAAACGAAGGTCCTGATGGGAGGCTGGCTGTTATTTCATAGTAATAGGAGCAAAATAGCTTCTAACTTTGTTTCTAAAGGTGATATTCTAAAAAGGCTGGCGTGTACAAAACACATATTTAGGAAAAGCCAAGGAAGGAAGGTTTTTTTAGCGCTGAGATATATACTTTTTAAAATGCTTAGCGGTCAAATGTGTGTAGTGTAGTGTTCTTCTATGTACCATGGAGGGATGTAGTGTTCTTCTATGTACCATGGAGGGATGTAGTGTTCTTCTATGTACCATGGAGGGATGTAGTGTTCTACCCGATTAGTAGATTAGTACACTCAGTATGTGCACAGTGAGTAGAAAAAAGAAGATCCATT
>OMKK01076999.1:0-10313 GCA_900302305.1 Polymixia japonica
AAGAGAAAGGGTTTGTTTTTATATTGTCAGAATAAAAGCGCAGATTTTTACTTTATTCAAGAAACTCATGCTTCAGAAACAGATGTGTTAATTTGGAGGAGTCAGTGGGGGAGGAATGTGTGGTTCTCCTTCGGTAGCAACAGGTCAGCAGGGGTCGCTATATTACAGGGAAAATTTAAAGGCAACATTATCAATCACTTCTCAGATACTAATGGTAGATGGATAATCCTCCTTGTAGAGGTTGATCATTCTCAGTTCATTATTATAAATATATACGCCTCCAACAGCAAACAAAATAACACAGTTATATTTTCAACAATAGAAAACAAAATTAACCAGCTGCTACTAACATTCCCTACAGCCAAAGTGTTATGGGGAGGAGACTTAAATACAGTAATGGATGAAAACCTGGACAGATGGCCTCCTAAGGATAGGGTGATGAATGAATTAGGAAATATTTGTGGCAGGATGGGCCTTATTGACATCTGGAGGCACAGAAATCCAAACCAAAGAATATATACTGGAATAATAAAGACAGATCTCAACAATCTCCCATAGATTTCTGGTTGATCTCCTCAGATATAGATGATAAGGTGGAGTCTGTACTAATAGAACCTACAGTCCTTACAGATCATCAGGCTGTCACAATTAGGGTCAATATGGCAGCAACCAGATACACCTCTAACAGAGATTATTGGAAATTGAATAGAACACTATTATAAGCAATTTAAAAATGAAGCCCAAAAAATAATTGAAAAATATTGGAGGCAAGCAAATTTACTAAACAGTTTTGGGAAATATTGGGAACTAATGAAATTTGACATTAGAAGGATAGCTATTGTATCAGGGGAAAAAATTGCCAAAGCAAGTAAAGAAAGAGAACATCAGATAATTACAAAAATAATAGGACTATCAGAGAAATTAAGTCGGTCTGGACAAGAACAAAATGAATTGGCCGCTTTACAACTTCCATCCATCCATCCATCCATCCATCTTCTCCCGCTTATCCGGGGCCGGGTCGCGGGGGCAGCAGCCTGAGCAGAGAAGCCCAGACTTCCCTCACCCCAGACACTTCTTCCAGCTCTTCCGGTGGGACCCCGAGGCGTTCCCAGGCCAGCCGAGAGACATAGTCTCTCCAGCGTGTCCTAGGTCTTCCCCGGGGCCTCCTCCCGGTGGGGCATGCCCGGAACACCTCCCTAGGGAGGCGTCCCTGAGGCATCCGGAACAGATGCCCGAGCCACCTCAGCTGATGACCCAGTTAGGCCCACACAGGTGTTCAGGGAACACCAGCATTCCAAAGGCACCGGAGGAGGTGCGTCAGGCAGAAATGCCCGGCAGGAAGACCACTAATCCTGTATTTCCAATTTGATTTAATTTGTATAAGCCTTCATACTGTTTGCTGTCATGGCAACACATTATTTAAACGTGTAGGACAACACATTTAAACATTATTTTATTGTAGCATACTAACTAATAATATATACATTTCTTGCAGCACTTCAATAAATGAACACTAATATCAGAAGATCAAAATGAACACACATAGCCTTTAAACAGGGATTTATTGAAACGGAAAGCAGCAAGGTGTTGTACACGTTCTTCGTCCTCAGTGTCGAGTTTAAAGAGCTGCTATAATTTCTGCAAACCACCAGATGTCGCTGTGTTCTCCGTTTTCAAAGCCCCAAAGCTTCGTATCTTTTCCCGGGACAAACAGGAAGAAGTCCCAAAAGCTCCACAAGGCCTCGTGTGCCCATCACTGGGATCAGTCAAAGAGAGAAGACAGCTTCCTATGATGGGAAATAGGATTGATGGTCAATAAGACCTGAGCCTTGTGGCTCAGCTCCCTCTTCACCACCATGGTTCTGTACAGTGGCAGCTGCTGCACCCGACCAGTGATCAATCTCTCGATCCCCTTTACTCTCATTTGTGAATAAGACCCAGATATAAATTGGTCTGTGGAAACAGGACGTTTCGTTTTAATTCTAATATGGATTAAGAGGGAACACAGCTCATACAGTATATAACATTTTAGAGGGCTTTAATTTTGAAATTCCACATCTGAATTGTCTAATATCTTCTGGGTGACATTCTGAGGTGGTGTGCTCTCATTCTGAAGAGCAATTGTGCTATGATGTTTTCTTTTAATTCTAATCTGAAGTCAGAGGTCACACAGGTAACAATAATATATGACGTCGCTTTTATTTTTAAATCAGTTCTTACACGCTCTTACCGTAATGCCTAGTATATACACGCACCGCAAAACAACGTGGAGACTAGTTTTTGATCGTGTTTTTCGAAGTAGAGGCTGGCTTGACTTGGCTCCTCTCTCATACTCTTTCCTTTGAAAGACTTAATGAAAGCAGAAATACTCTGATTGAATATTACTCTGGTAGAAGTAAAAGTCCTTCAAAATTCTAGTGATTTAGTAAATGCTGTAAATTAGTGACAACTCCAACAAGCAATTATAAGGGTCAAGTAGACAGGTGGACACGGTGTACATGGATAAGACCATTGTGATTTCTTTATTTTTTTAATTTATACATAGAGTGGAACAACATTAATTCTCCAAATATCTCCTTGATTTTTGATCATCATTTAATTCCACACCACAAGTTTTCAATCACTTCTCTTTTTCTGTTCCAACCAAATGTAAAATAAAATGCATCATTTAATTAAGACATGATTACAGCAACTTTGAACGAAAGCAAATGAAATAAAATAAAACAAACAAACAAATAAACAAAAGGATCAGAAAAAAAAACAAATATTAAAGTATTGTTGATGTCAGATCAAGTGTTGGGGGAAGAGCATTAAATATGTGGTCAAATGTGATGTTCTTTGGAATGAAGCTGTTTACGTAGAATAATTATCAAGCGCGAACGTCAGAGATGTTAGTGGTTACCATCCTATATAGTGGGGCAGTTTAGCTGATGAATCCTGTGCTTTGTGGACTTGCCGTTATAGTGTTAAAAAGTGAAGCGACTGTGTTCAAAAGGCAAAAACCTATTCTCACTGGGCTCTGAGCCTTGTCATCCCTACTATTGGTTATTTGTAATGTTGGTGATCTAGGTTGAAGCTTGCTTCAATTGTTACACTCATTGTATGTTGCTCTATAAGAGCATTAGCCAAATAATAAAATTTGATTTAACAATTTTAGCAACTTAAAATCACATTAGGTATAAATAGAGTCAGATGATGTCAAAAGATATATTGCCATTGTGGTCCTCTGTAATAAGTAAATTCTCTCATAATTGGAAGTAATGTATATTATGTATTACTTAATAATAAGGATTAATTAACCCACTTCACTGGTAGACTAAATGTTACAGGGCGGCCAATTAAAAAAATAAATGGCTGCAGTGGTGGGCTTCACGGACCAAAATTGTGATGTCTGAGTCTTTTTCTACCATGGAAAACCATCTCTGTGCCAAATATGGCGTTATCTTGTATCTAGAATTTTTCAGTTTTTGTTTGTTACTTTAATTTAACATTTCTGTAGTCATTTACATATTAAGTGAATTTTAAAGCCAACAAAACCTAGTTGAAATCCCATCCTAGTTTCAAAATGGTTGTCAATCAAAGAAAATAGTAATTAATAGCATGTTTCCTTTTGGAGACAATTTCTTCCTGACCCTTGGGCCTATGAAACATATTTGAAACCCCATTTTATTATTTCAAAAGTTGCCAATTTGAAAATAATTTTTCTCAATAACTAATGAGAAGTAGACTTGTTGGATAAGTGACGATTTCATGCCATAACTGTTATACGATGGCCAATGTCTTGATCCGTAACCAAGCCCTGAGGTTATTTGGGTTCCTAAAGCACATGAAGAAGGGAACATTTTATTCTGCAAGTGCTCATGAATTTACTTCAATATTCCTCCAACACTGAAGTAACTTTAATACAAAATGAAAACACTGGGAGTTTTATTGTGTATTGTGTATTTATCTCAGGAATAAGGTGATTTGTTACAATGTATTGTTCATCTTCTATTTATTTTAACACTGAAGTAACTTATAGGCTATAGCTTTGCAACGGCCTATGATTAAAATTAAATCAGTACACTTTGTACTACCATTGAGTTGATAAACCCTTGTAAATACATTATGTATTATTAGGAAGTCTTTTTTTTCTTTCTTTTTTTTTTTACAAAACTTTACCAAAGGTTAATATACTGAATAAGACTGGAACGAAGTATTACCAAAGATCTACTGTGATATTTTGTAAAAACGTTGTAGATTTTGGGATTGATAGGTTTGGCTTTGATGTTATTTTATATTCTATTTTTTTAAGGTTACGGAAGTAACTGCTGGAAGGTTTGCTGGGGGTATTTTGTTTTGTTCATCAGCCTGTTTGTCCTTTGACTCTGACAGTGTTGTTCAAAGACAGTGTTAGGACCCATAGGCGGGTCACAATGGTAGTAGCACTGTGAATACCTTGCATAAACATAGTACATATTTTAGCATAGATTCGGCAGACTCCATTTTGCTTTATCAAAAATGGAATTGGTTGCTATGCCAACTCCCATGGAAACCAGGGAGCTAGTTACAGATATTTATTGTTTTCTTATGTGTATTACTTTGAGGGAATAAATATGTTTTTCAGGAACATAACCAGTTTTAGAACACCTTTTTTGAACTACTTCTGGGTACAGGCTTCTGCTATTATTTTTATTAAAGGAGCTATTTACGACATTCAACCAGTAGATGTCATACTAGAGCACCAGCATCTCAGACCAAAACAAAGAGTGTCAGCCACATCGACACACAATCTAATATGCATGAGCGGCCGGACCGGCTACCAAAACAAAGAACAGAGAAGCTCAGATTACAACGCACACAGAGGGAGTGTGACTTCAGTCTCTGCTCAGGACGCCATTAATCCACTATATCTTTACATAGCAAATAGTTGTTTGCTGCTATATTAAGGTTCAAAATATCGTATATAGTACCTTTAAGCATTTTCACAGATCTATTTTTTTTTCTTTCTTTTTACAAATTTGGCATATTAATGACACACAAATCCTGTTAATTTCTAATGGTCATTTTCTGTTTTTGTCTGATCACATCTCTAATACTATGTTCAAGACTCATATTACTCCCAAATAATTATTACTGTTAGATGAAGTGACAAGAGGCATGTAGATTGTCTGGCACTGAAGTGCATTCTGGGACATGGTGACCTTTTAGGGCTTTTTGTTGTGATCACATTTGAAAGGGTATCTTGAGCCACTTTCACAACAAATCTATTGTTGTTGGTTAATACTTTGTAGAGATAAGATGTTGATTATTCATCTTTTATCAGGATTTAATGTATTTCATTTTGGGCGATTCTTTTTAAAAGGATTTCTGTTGTTTTTGGTCCTGTTCACATCCTCGAATTCAGAATATTCAGCTGACAGTTTTTTTATATTTAATAATGGTGGATGGGGCGGTAAATCACTGTTTTCCCCCACATTTTTATAATTCATAGACTTCAGTTGTTGCTGTAGTTAAACTATTTTTGGATTTGTATTGTTTATCTACATTTTGAACAATAAGATCTGCCACGGTCAGTTTTCAGTTTACATTCTACTTCCTACTTTCAATAGGTCGACGCCCACTATTGGTTACAAGCCTTTTTTGGGTGATTAAACCCAAGGAGTCCCATTACAACTGCAAAAACAATAACCCCGGATTAACCTGAACCTATTGGTAAAAACAGGGCTAGCTGTATTTGTGATTGGACATTTAGTTTACAGATTAATCATGTCCAGTGCTAAGTAAAAAAGAAGTAGAATAAAAAGCCTCCAAATTGAATTACCTGCCAGATACTTAACAGGGCGTTGTTTGAATCGTTTGAGCTTCAGTCCTTCTGGGGTGGGTTAAGTTAAATTTAATGAGAATCTATTTAGACAAAATAGCTGAATGGGTGTGGCCAATATGTCTTGCTGAGGCTAGAACACATTACAGCCAAATCATGCTACAGCTACCAAGCACCGGAAATGAGAAAATTGATTAATTAGCAGCTTACTATTGCAGGGACACCTAGCATCAAAATTGTACCAGGGTGAAACTTGTACTACCTATGTCATTACCAGCTGTTGAGTGTTCAAAACAATCAGATTTAGTGTCTGTTATTTAGCTGACAACATGTGAGGTTTGGAATACAATTCTAAAAGTGATTGTTTTGAGCATTTTCTTCCATTAATTCTTTTGGTAATTCATAATTTTTTTCAAATTAATTTCCTTGGTAAAAAGCAATTGTTTAAGTTTAAATTTTATTGGAACATTTGTGTTATCATGACGTTCTGGCGGGAGGAGAGTCTTATCCACCAGAACATCACGATAACACAAAGTTTCCAATTTTGTGACTCACCTGTCACAATAACATTCCAATTTACCACATTTCTTATCATTACTAACGTTACATTCAAGTTGCATGAGAACACCAATATATCTCTATTTCTCACAACTATAGCTAAGCGTGTTGGGAAGGACATGGATTTAGAAATAAATTTAATTAATTTTTTTCATCAAGAAAATTGATTTGACAAAAAAAGTTTGAATCAACAAGAAAATTAATGAAAACTCTAAACCATCATGAAAAAACAGTGTAAAACCAACCCTAAATCTGATCGTTTTGAACGCTCAACAGCTGTCAATGATGTAGGCCGTACAATTTTGGTGTGACGGAAACTGACATCAAAATTCAATGAGAAATTTGCCGTTGTAATTCTTGATAGCTGCCATGCCTCATAATCCTACTTCTTCCCATCATTCTAGTCCTACTAACTGACACTGCCCACTAAACAGTTTTTAATGTTACCTAGCTAACAGGTTTTATATTAGCAGGTCAAAGGTCACGCTGATGCAAGGTGTAACACAAAGTTCTCTGTGAACAGTATAAGATATATTGTTCACAGAGATATATAGCAAAATGAAAGATAATCGTAATAATAATAATTATAAGAAGAAGAATATAATCACAATGCATTACACGGCTAGCTAATTGTAAACATACTCATGCATAAAATCTGGGCTATAGTGCTGTTTCATGGTTGCTGTTACCGGAAAGGTAGGACCCCAAAATAAAATTTAACACAAAACAATGATGCACACAAATACATTTTAAACATGGTTGGACTAAGATAAAATCAGTGGAAAAAATGATTATTCTGGGCTGAAACAAGTAAAATCTGGCATCATTCCAACACTGTTCCCAATCCCAAAAACATCCATGTGCAGGGTAGTTCACCCCGTCAAAACAACCAGAGACAAAAGAAATGAAATGCCCCTCAATCCTCGGCAGATGAGACAGAGAGAGAAAACAGTTATACATCAACAAGAGAGAGAGCATAGAAGAAGACAAGCATTTTTCATTTTTGGTTTTAGCACACCTCTTCAACTATTACAAAAGAAATTACAACTGAAAAACGTATAAAGCTTTTTTTTCCACATTTGTTCGTTTAGTTTAAAGTCACAGTTACCAAAAAAGGAAGAAGAGCAAGTGAATAATTTATGACATACGCTATTATTACATCATCCTAACACTAGTGTCTATGAGGTATATCTGAATAGTTTGGTAAGGAGAGCATGGTCTGCGCTGAACACTCACATGCCACAGGTTTGTCTCTTTTTTCATCATTTAAAGCTTTGCAACCATTTGGAGAGAGAGAGAGAGAGAGAGAGAGAGAGAGAGAGAAAGCAACCAGGAACAGAGCTGCATTTCATTCCAGACCTGTTTCAATTAGAATTAACAAATAATGCTTTCTGTTTGTTTCAATCTCCTTTGATTTGCAGATAGGTGGTATTTATCGCTTCAGGACAATTCAGATAAAGTCAGGTAAGTTGTCAATCACCCAGAAGTATAAATTGACTTTCAAATACTTTTCTGTGATTGTCATAACTTTGTCACACTTGCTGCATTGTCCTTTGTGGCAACCACCGCCCACCTGACACACCAAGCAGGATGAAACAAACCCCTACTGGACCCAGGTTTAGCATTTACACAGGAACAAAACACTGGATCGAATTTTTCACCCATTGTGGCTCCAATCCAATCATCACAAGTCTCTTTAAAAGGGAAAAACTAATCTGATTTGACTTGGTTTTTCCTATGTTTAGACTGTCATGAGAAGATCAGGCCTTCCTAGAAGGAGTTAAAGACAATATTTTTGGTGCCTGTGCAAACCCAGCCTGAAGGACAAAGAGAGAGAGAGAGAGAGAGAGAGAGAGAGAGAGACAGGGAGAGAAAGAGGGGAAAATCTAAGAGGAAATGAAGAATCAAACAGAAGATGAAGCCTTTGGTATTTACTCTGAGTTTCTTTGCGTTGATTGCGTTGCAAAGCACCAGAGAGCAGAGAGGAAACTCAGGCGCCTGAGCCGGTGGAGCAGCAGTGTCGGCTGGTCGGCGCTGAGGTATTTTTCACAGGAATAGAAAGTTTAGCTCAACAGAGAGATCTAGACTTCGCTTTGGTTCAAGCAAGGCACTCGTCCAAGGTTATCTCATACTTTGCAACAAAAGCGCTCTCTATGTCTTTGTTTGTTTTTAAAGCAGCCTGTCTTGGAAAAGCAATATGTAGGCGTCTGAAAGAAATGACTCTAACCAGAATGAGCTCGTGGAATTCTCCCACCCTCGCCATTTTGCCTCCCCTGATTGATTAAAGCCAAATGCTTATGAAGAGTGAAGCAAAATGGCGCCACTAAGTATCCATGTAGGTCCACAGAGCTGAGACCTCACATGAAGGCAGAGGGTGAGATGCTGTTTTGTCATTGTGATGTCATAATGGTCTAAGAGAAGCTCAGCAGGCCTCAACCGCTCCACAGAACAATTCGCATATCACTGCTGTCGCAAAAAAAACCCCCCAAAAAAACATGCTACTTTGGTTTTTCTGTTTATTACTTGTGTTGTAAGTTTCCATGGTCATTTACCTGTCCCATGACCCTTGACCCTTGACCCTTTGAGCGGTGACACATCCTGCCCAGCATTCTCTCAGCTGGTGAAAACAAAATCAGCAAATTTCTAGTTGTCCTCCCCTGCAGTGTTCTCTGGTATTTTCCATGCATATTGCGTTTCCATACAGGGCAGTGTGGTGAGTATAAGGTCCATGGAGTATTTCAATATAATTTTCAGCATTAGGGTAGTGTTTAAAGTTCTTGAACGCAGCCAGGGCCTACAGAACAGAACAGAACAGAACAGAACAGACACTCTGATGGACTTTGCTTTGGTTCATTAAGGTTTCTTTTGTTGGGCAGGGCTGTGTCGTTGAGGTTCATTATGGTTTTCAATAAATTCTTGGTTTGGTTAGGGGATGTTTTCAGAAGGATATAATCATCAGTAGTTGTTTGTTTCTATTTACCCATGCCAACTGGCTCAGTTGTGACATCACCATATTGATATTAACGTAACGTGTTGTTAGCTCTGGATAAAACAGGTGTTGATTAAACAATTAGAACTTTATGGGGGGTTTAAGTGCATCTCATAAAGTATAACCAGGTTGGTTGATTGAACTCGTTGATAAGTTTGCCTGGTACATCCCTGGTCCTGAAAGTGCCCAGTACTGCCAGAGTGTCTACTAGCAAGGGTACCCTCCAGTGATGGGTATTAGTAAATATAATGCAACTGAATGCAGCATGTCCTCGTGGTTGTACTTTGCCTTGTAAAAAACCTCACATAAACATATCAGACATCCACTGAGACCAGTACCCTTAGTACTTTAACTGACTTCCTCTCTGCCCTTATTTGTATGGAATGTTTCAGCGGAACACTTACTTAACAACTCAATAAGATGTGTTGACGTTCAAGGCTCTATGTCAAGAACGATAAACCATTCGTGCCCAGATAAGGATGACGAAACAGTTACATTTTGAACCAAGCAGGACAAACCAGTCCTGTAGAGTGCTGTTCTGTGTCTAGCTATCCGGTTTAGGTTCTTTCACCAGTAGTGACTTAGCTTGGACTTAGCTTGTTTTTACATGTCTCCGTCCTGTATGATCATTCGTGTTACTTGTTGTTGAACTAGCAATTGAAGTTTATTCTACTGTCGAACTCATCACGCGTCACTCTGGGTATGAGTGTCAGCTAAATGACGAACACGTCATTTTATAGACCTGTGTCTGTCTGTCGGTCCCCGACACGAAGCGTCCGACCCCACAGGGGCCTCTTCCCCCGTTCACGCATTCGTGTGAGAGAAGAGACGACGCGAGGGCCAAACGAGAGAGAAAGAACAGGAAGGTAGAGAAAGAAAGGAGAAGACTGAGGAAGAGGAAGAGTGTGGCATTATAAAAACACATCATGAGAGCATGGGGCCAAGCGCAGACCGTACTTAGAG
>OMKK01077001.1:0-22919 GCA_900302305.1 Polymixia japonica
GAAAAGCAACGCTGAGGTGTAATCTTCAATATCAGGGCGTTTTAACCTGAAAAAGCTTCGTGATGCTTTTCTTTGATGTGGATGTTTGACCTAATTTTCTACTTTTTTCTGTGTCTTGCTCCCTGCCTGTCTGTCTGTCTGTCTGTCTATCTATCTATCTATCTATCTATCTATCTATCTATCTATCTATCTATCTATCTATCTATCTATCTATCTGTCTGTCTGTCTGTCTGTCTGTCTGTCTGTCTCTCTCTTGTTTGTTTGTTTGTTTTCAAGTCCCCTGTCCTCCTGAGAATCTAAAGCTGCATAGGGAATGTTCCAGCAATGTCATCATCTTTTCCTGGGAGCACACCAACCAGACAGACTACTATTTGGCCAAGGCAGTGGACTCCCAGGTATTACATTCTACACCCACTTGACATTCCCACGTAAAACCGATTCAGAAGCAAGCACATTTATTTAAGAAATACATCCTTATGTGCCATGATTTGTTAATAACTAGCCTCCCGGGGATTCGATTCTAGATTAATTCAGTAGGCTACTAGCAGTTTACACATAAAGCATTATTCATTTCCACCACAAAGGCACTGAAAGGGCAGCTATCTTGAATGTTACGTGTTAAAAAAAAGGTTGTTTCCTCTTTACATTGAATAGAGCAACAGGTTAAAATCATCATAACAGAAGACGGTAGCATATACAGTAAGGCTGAATATACTTGTAATAATATAAATATATATATCAATGTTTTGTGATATGTTTATACCTCTGTTACCAGGGAGTGGTCCAGGACTGCATGACCACAGACAACTCCTGCTTCTTCACCGACACAGTGTGTGGACGCCGCTACACCTTCACAGTCTACTCCATCAGCGGGGATTGCAGACAGATTAGTTCGGCTGTTGATATCCGCACGGGTACAAATGCATCACTCGATACACACGCACACACACGCACACAGATATACACACACTGAAGGAGAGAACGAGAGAGAGAGGTAGAGAGAGAGAGGGAGAGAGGGAGCGTGATGGATGAATTCCTATTGGCCAGTAGAGAACTGTAAAGAGAACGTACGTAGAAGATTTTTGAGAAAAGTTGCCGTAACTTCTGCACTATATGATTAGGGTGACCAGATTTTCAAAATCCCAAACCGCGACATGCACACGCTTATATACACTCACGCTTGTGTCTTTCGGCAGACATAATACTGTTACGTTACAGTACCATAGTTTGAGAACCAGTGCTTTAGAGTAGGTATAACTAGAGACAGGGTCCAAGATGGCCGCCATTCATTCTCTATGGATCTGCTCAGTAACACAGTGATGCAAGAGAAACCTGGGCGCCGCCATATTTCCATTTCCAGCTTGTCCAGTCTTGTGCATTAGCTGGTTATCCAGTCTGACATCGTAACCTGTTGTAGACGTGAGAATGCTACTCAATTTATATAATCTAAAGTTCTTTGACATATTAACTGATTGGAGAATTTGGTGGACTCATTATTCTATGTATGTGTGTGTGATAAACAGAGTTGCTGAAGATATCAGGCTGCAGCTCATGCATGACAGGCACTGTTAATGGTGCTTGATCATGACGTATCACAAAAATACTGTTCTACCGATCTGATTGACTTAAAAAGAATTGGTCTCCGGAAAAAAATGTTTGCAAAAATCTGAAAAAAATGTATTGGAAGAGAAAAAATCCAGATGGAGCCGGTCCAGTACCTCCGGCTGCAGTACCTCACATCTCCACTAGTTCTGTTGGCTTCAAACTCAGAGACAAAGACATCTGTCATAAAACAATTTGATGTACAGTATATGATGATCATTGACAACATACTTTACATTGATATTCAAAATAATACATTTCTCTTTTTTATGTAATTTCTAGCTCTTTTGTACCTGCATATTTTGGGTATTGCCTTTTATGTTCAAGTTGGGATTAAAATAATTATTCTTCAATGTCTAGTTGCCTGTATTCATCCCTCCCTTCCCTTCCCTTCCCTTACCAGCTCCCTGTATGCCCAAGAATGTGCACACATCAGCTGACTGTAAGGCAGATGTTCTGGTCAGCACGTGGGACCGTTCCGAGGGGGCCTTGTCCTACACTGTGGAGGCCTTGGGCAACAAGGGGCACCGCAGCCACTACAACTGCAGCTCGTTCACTAACAGCTGCGCCATGCTAGGTGTTCATTGTGGCGAGCACCTTACCATCTACATCACAGCTTTCGATGATGAGTGCCCCAGCAGTAGGACCCTGGGAAAGGTGGCTGAGACGGGTGAGGGCAATCTCTGCTGTTAGTAGATCTAGAGAGCAATGGCACACACCGCATACCGTGGTTCCACAAAATGTTTAACAGGAAGATTTGATGAAAGAAGTAACTGAATAATCCAAGCACAAACCACAATTAGAAATGCTTCTTAGATGTTACAGATGTAACCATCACAGACAGTTCAACTATTCACTTACTTTCTACTGCTGCCTCACTGTTGCTCCAGTAGTAGTAAATACAGGACAGATTCTGGATGCAGGAGGGACTTCTATAATAATTACCACTATATGTATTTGTCATATAGTCATTCTTGTTCTGACGTCTCCTCTCTCCTCTCCTTCAGTCCCATGCGTTCCCCAGAATTTCTCAGCGACCATGGATTGCGGCGCTGACTCCATCACTATGAACTGGGAGTCCGCCGCGGGCGCACTCTTCTACAGCGGCATGGCCAAGGACAGCAGAGGCGTCATTCACACCTGTCAGTCCGTGGGCACATCCTGTCAGATAAGAGGCCTGATGTGCGGCTCCACCTACACTGCCTCTGTCACTGCCTCCAACCTCCAGTGCAACAGCTCTTACAGTGACCTAGTCACTGTAGAGACAGGTACTGTGAGGCCGCTCGCCGCTTTTCTTTTTTCAGGATTGTTTTATTCACTCGGACTTTGTTGGAGGGGCAGCATGTCAACACAGATCTCAAGTCAGATTCAAACCTATAAGACATCGTGAGCCACTGATCAGGATGCCCTGCTTTCTCCTTTTTAGGTCCCTTTATGTCCCTATATTTCTAACATTATACATGTTAGAAAATAATTGCTGAAAACATGTGAAAAGACTGTGAACTAAACTGTGAACTAATGTAGTACTGAATTGTGTAGTTGGACCGTTAAACTGATTTTTACCATTTTTGTGTTCAGAAGTTTTTGGGCAGGCTGGCTTGATGACACACTGGAGCCAGTTACTTACTACTAAGGCCTTCAGTTAATTACACATTTCTCTGTGGTGTGACAAACTCAGAATACATATTTATTATTGCTTTACACAGACTTTAAAGACAAAAAATATAAATCTTCCCCAAATGTAGAATGTTTCAAACATGTATACTTCTGCTCTATAATACTGTAAACAAAACATCAAGGTTTTTAAGTATTTGGATACTTCTTTAAAATGTCACTCAAATCTCTTTTTGAGACAGACGTGCCAAAAGCTATTTATTTCAACGCCTGCCTCTTGAAAACAGAATCTCAAACTTTTTCACTGTTCATTGTTTTTAAATCAGGAGTGTGATGTCTCTTTCCCCTTTCAATTTTTTTTAACTCTCGTTTTGGTCTCTAGTTTACGACCGCAAGTTCTTGGTTGGTTTCAGTTTCTGTTTAGTTGCCATTTTCCCTGAGCTGTTGGCTCTCGCACCTGTGACTTGATTAAAAGCCTTCACCTGAATGTTCATTGGTGCAGTGGGGTTGGAGGGCAGAGGTCAGTCTGTTGACTTCATACACCTGCACTGACACGTACTGACTGCAACGAGAATGAGACGGGGACCCACTACACTGCTGCACAGTCTCATTTTACTACTATAGGCTGAAATTACACAACAATTCCACCGAGCCTCTTTAAGGATTTCAAGTTTTGTGACACACAACCCCTAGTCTCTTCTAATGGGGATTTCTATATTGCTGTCTTTTTCCAAAATTATTTAGTAATTTATAAATGAATTAATTATCTTGCTTGTTTGCGCTGCTATGATGACAGCACTTCAAAATCTACAATATTGAAAAACATTTCAAGCTGCCTGTGAACGTTCTCCTTTTACCTCACCCCAGCGGCGTGCCCTCCAGGCCACATTGAGGTCTCCCTGGACTGTGCAGCCAACCAGGCTGTGATTGGGTGGAACGACCAGCCCAGCATGATGTCCTACACGGCCACCATGGTGGACACAGAGGGGGGCCTCCTCAGCTGCAACACCACTGAAAGCAGCTGCAGGATACCCAGCTTGAAGTGTGGCCAGCTCTACGCCGTGTCCGTCTACCACCACGACGGCATCTGTCCCAGCATACCCTCTGAGGCCATCTACATGGAGTCCGGTAGGAAAAATACTAGGATCATAATAGGATCAAATATGGAATTCTGTGTGCGTGAGATAATATAGAACTGATAATGTGATTTGCCACCAGTGTCTGAAGTCATAGCAAATTCTATAAGTTCAGGGGACTTGAACACTGATCCTAGATCAGTTGGGTAGGAGACATCAGAGCCAAGAAGTTCTGCCACTAGTGAAATCAGCAAGGCCCTAGTGATTAAAATAATATTTTCTCAATATGTGACAAGAGAAGATGTAAAAGGATCCCTTTAGCGATCTCTATCTCGGTCTATTCTTCCTTTCCTCTGTATACCTGCGTAGAGGCCTGCAACCAGCATAAATAGAACCAAGGAATATGCTGTCTTTATCAGGGAGTCGGTAGATTCAATTTAGTCCAAGACTGCAAATCTCAACATAAATCACAACTGATTTTTTTTCTCAGTCTCTAATATACCTAATAAATGTCTGTAAATCCACCCATAGCCATCTCCTAGCCACTCGACCTTTCTTTTCCCTTAACAGTTGTATGCAGACCAGCCAACACACAGAAAGTGGTGTGAACAATTCCAAGTTTGAGAAATATGTCAATGCAAATCACTGAAAACCTGTCAAGCAACTCATATCATTTCAACCGAGTGTCATTTCAAACCAATCTTTAATCCCCTTACCTGTCCTGTCCTGTGTCCAGTTCCATGCGGACCAGCCAACGTGCAGACCACCGTGAACTGTTTGTCAGGCGAACTGAGCATTGGCTGGAAGGCATCCAGGTATGCTGAGGGTTACACCTCCATCATCTCTGATGGCAGCGGCCAGATGCTGTACTGTAACTCCACGGAGCCCCGCTGCAGCATGAACATGCTGGGATGTGGACAGGAGTACAAGGTGGAGGTGATGTCGGTCAACGGAACCTGCTTCAGTCTCCCCAGCGAGACCATGATTTTCAGAGAAGGTACGAGCACACTGGCACGATTCGCTGATTTGTTACGGAATTTTGGTTTGTTCCGTTAAGAAACAGAACAAATTATCCCATAGGCGACCTGTATGAAATCAGTCTTAAAATTGAGAGTTAGGGTTAGAACTACTGCCACTACTGGTCAAACACCCAATTCAGGTGAATATCAAGGCCCATAACATCACGCTACTGGCATAATTCAGTTCTATATACTATCTTTTTTATACTGGTATGTAGAAGTAATACTATAATCAATAGAAATTGTAAGAGAGGATTGGCAATCATCTACTTAATAACTTAAATTCCGTATAAAAATACTTTCCCAACTTTCCCTCAAAAATTGTCTTTGAGAGCATAACTAGGGCAGAGAACTAGCACAGTCCCATTCAGAAAACAGGTCAGGCTACAATCTTTTTATTTGTGGTTTTAGTGGTGCTGTATAAATAGTCAACCCATGCCTCTGCTAACTATGTGACAGGCCTAAGTATCACGAAAATGAGGATTGACGGAGGGGATGACTGTATGCTAGGTTCAGTTTGTTTGTAAACGAGATATCCATCTACTGAAATGTAAGAGCAATGCCAAAATGTTTAATAGAAAACAGCAGCATCAGTTATGTTGTAAAGTGAGTGTAAAGTGTCACATAGAGGTTATTAGCTTTTTGTACTGGCCTACACTTGTATACTTTAAAAAGTCTCCTCGAACTGTCCTTAACTGATGTGGCTTTTCCTCTCCGTCAGTGCCGTGTGTGCCCAGTGACGTGGTGGCTGAGAGAAACTGTGGTGAGAGCTCTGTGGACGTGATGTGGCAAGCCAGCCGTCCAGCCAAGAACTACACCGCGGTCGCCCTGGATGGCAACGGCCATCGTTCGGAGTGCTCGACCGATGGGATGGCATGCAGCCTGGAGGAACTGATGTGCGGCCAGGTGTACAGCATTAGCGTGGTTGCCGTGGACGACGCCTGCTCCAGTGTGGAGAGCGCTGCAGTGACACTGGAGACAGGTAAAGATGGGGAGGGACAGAGCAGTGGGGATGATGCTAATTATGCTAATGCTAATTATTTTGTATGACAATGCTAATGCTAATTATGCTAATGCTAACTATTTTGTATGATGGATGTATACAGTACTCCCTCTGTTCTGGCCCCCCTGCAGTGCCCTGCAGTCCCTCTCAGCTGAACGTGTCAGTGGACTGTGCCAGTAATTCTGCCCAGCTTGCCTGGGACACCAGCCCCAATGCGGTGGCCTACTGTGCCAAGGCAGTGTGCACAGATGGGCACAGTGTGAGCTGTAATACAACAGGGAACCAGAGTTGCATGCTGGAAGGCCTGCACTGTGGCCAGGAGTATGTTTTCACCGTGTCAGCCTCAGATGGCAGCTGTCACAGCCCTGACAGCCAGGGGGTCGCTCATATCACTGGTGAGAGGGATAACAACCTTGCTCCTTCCCCTTCTCCTCGTCATCATTCTTCTCTTGCCCCCTTATTTAACCTTTACTCCCCCCCTGCTGTTTCTCTTTTTGGTTTCTCCCTCTTCTTCTTCCTGGGTGTGCCCCAAAACTGAAAAAAAAAATCACACCTCCTTCCTTCAATCTCCTTCCTTGGAGATATGAAACCACTGCTTTTATTTTGTCAGGTTTCCTGCTGTCCCAATACAGGATGACTGAAGCTGCTTAAAACATGTCCCCAGCATTCCTTCAGTGGACAATGCTTATGTGATCCACTGTTCCTCTATAGGAAGTGAATTACATTGTTGTTTGACATGTGACTGACATAGCATGATTACCTGACATGTTTCTCAGATGTGAGATGTGACGTTTAGAATGACATTTAGTGATAAAATAAACATTCAAGGTTCACTCAACAACCGTCAACAAACTGCTCTCCTCACAATTCTCATCAAACCTATGTTGAGTCTAATCCGCTCCTTTGCTTTTCTGCCAGCCCCCTGCGCCCCTCAGACTGTGGTCGGCACCATGGATTGTAACAACAACACGCTGTTTGTCGACTGGGCTCCTGCATCCATCCCACTGAACTACAGCACCACCGCCCTGGCCAGAGATGGTTCTGTACTCACCTGCATGACTGAGGGCTCCGGTTGTCAGATGAATGGTCTGAAGTGTGGACAGGAGTACATTTTAACTGTAAAAGCAGCTGGTAGCCAGTGTGAAGGACCCAGCAGTGTGGAGCAGACTGTGCAGAGTGGTAGGTTTAACAATGAACTCAACAGAGACAATTATGTTATATCAAAATGCAGTTAGCAGAAGTCTTTGCCATTACAGGGCGCAACCTCACAGTAATATGTTATCATATGTTTTGTTCCCTTTCTTTGTTTCCCTTTACCTCTCTCTCTCTCTCTCTCTCTCTCTTTCCTTCCTTCATCCCGTCCTCTTTCTGTCTCTATCTTCCTTAAAACCATCTTCCATCGCTCTCAGTTCCTTGTGTCCCGGGTAACGTCCGCGGGCCTGTGGAGTGCCCCACCAACACCGTCCAGGCGTCCTGGGAAGCTGCGGCCGGAGCGCTGTCCTACCTCTCCACGCTGAGCGGGGCGGAGGGCTTCTCCGCCTCCTGCTTATCGGCTCGTAACAGATGCTCCTTCCGCAGCCTGGAGTGTGCTCAGGAGTACACCCTCACTGTGGCCACGCTCGGCAGCTGGTGCAACAGCTCTGTTACTGCCGGGGTCTCGCTGATGACGGGTAAACTTTTTTTTGTTTCGTCTAACTTTTTTTAAGATACATGATTACGTTAAGACTGTTGGTTATTATATTATATGTTATTCGGTGGATGCCGACTTAATCGTCCTTTGGCGCTGATTTTCTCATGGACATTTTACATATATAGATTCTTGAATATGGTTTACTTATTTATTATTTATTTACCTTTATTTTACCGGGTTAGTCTCATTGAGATTAAAAATCTCTTTTGCAAGAGAGACATGGCCAAGAAAGCAGCGCAAAGTTTATACATTGAAAAAATTCAAAAAAAGACACATCAAATTACACATTTTCCATATTATGATAATTCCAACATAAAACAAAATATATGTATAGGCCCCAACTTACATGAACCCGGCCTCTTCTTCGCCTCCGCTAATATCTTTCCCTCCCTGCTCCAGCACCCTGTGACCCTGAGCATGTGACAGCTCTCCTGCACTGCCGCTCCGGCGTGGTGACAGTGACCTGGGAGGCCAGCGCTGGAGCAGTAGACTACACCGTCTTGGCTCAACCGGCCGGAAAACACCACCTCGCTTCCTGCAAATCCACTAGCACTTCCTGTGAACTGAACCAGCTGCAATGCGGAGAGGTGTACAACGTGACCGTACTTGCGGGGGACGGGATCTGCAACAGCAGCATGCTTGCCACAACCACCGTAAAGACCGGTAAAGACAGAAGTGGGGGAAAGAGTGCCTACATCTATTTCGCAGACATTTTGCGGTTGCGGTTTTGAGTCCTCTCAAGGAAGAATTTAGTTTATTTTTATGGGGGACTTGAAATAGCTTGAAAACAACCCATTTGTACAGAAATCTTCTTTAATGAATACCTCCATATTTAAAACACATTGATACCTGACAAGCATTTACATACATTACATGTCTGCCTGCTATAGGCTATTGGGTAAGTTCATAAAACAAAGTTTATTCTCCGTCTTCATCCTACCACAGCCCCCTGCCTTCCAGTGATCCAGGAACACTCCCTGGACTGTACCTCCAACCACGTGTCTGTCTCCTGGGCTGAGGATGAGCATTCTGTGGGCTTCATCGTCAACGCTACCTCCTCCCTGGGACACTCCACCTCCTGTAGTTCCGTCACCAACACCAGCTGTGTCCTTGATGATCTGCGGTGTGGACAGACCTACACAGTCCACACCGTTGCCCAGGGCGACCGGTGTGACAGCATGCCCAGCGAGTCCTTTGAGATTGTCACAGGTGTGTTTAAAATAGATTACATCAGCTAAAACCAAATATATCAGAAAGAGACAAAATCGTTACGTTACGACTCTGTCATGCCAAGTAGCAAAAACTGAGCAGAAACTTGACATTAATTTAACATACTGCAACTTGTGTAGAATGCTGTGGCAGTGTTGTAATGTAACGATTCTGTCTCTTACTGATGTATTTGGTTTTGTGTTGCTGGTGTTTTCTGTTCTGTATCCATGTTTCTTTCTTTTGATTGATAGATCACAGAGTCATGTCAATGAGCATGTGTGTTTGTATGCCGTTAGACATCAAAAACACAATTAAAGGTATGTGTGTGGCTGTTTTTCTGTGTGGGTGTGTGTTTGTGTGTATGTGTGTGTGTGTGTGTGCATGTACACCTCCTCTCTCCCAGCCCCCTGTACCCCTGCCAATGTGGAGTCCGCGTACACCTGTGGGACCAGCATAGCCTTGCTGAGCTGGGACGAGACCCTGGGCAGGGAGACGTTCTACGTCCGAGTCGAGGCCGAAGAGCACATGGATTTCTGCAACACCGCAGAGACTCACTGCTCCCTTAGCTCCCTGCTCTGTGGTCAGCTGTACAACGTGACCGTGGATGCTGTGGCTGCACACTGTAACAGCAGCCTGCCCGCTTCAGCACAGATACAGACAGGTACGTGTGGTTTGTTGTGCTGTGTCAAGAGTAAAGACCATCGGTAAATATCCATAGAGTTGGCCTGAATGGCCTCAAGATGGCACTGTTGTTAATTCGCATTTAGTTGCAAATTGCATCTTTAGTTTGAATGCGGACAATGCAAAATATTGGTGAAAACCTTGAAGTAGCTGGTCAGAGATTATAGGATACCATCTTCCTTGAGTATATACAAAACAGATGTGAAAACTAGAACATCAAGAGGTTAATTTTGTGGAGTGTCTTAGAAATGGAAAACTACATGCCAAAGTCCTCCATGTGCCTTACTGCAAAAGCACTATTTTCCGTGACCCTGTGGCCCGGCCAGTGAGGCCTCAGTGATGCACACTCATGCCAAATTTTGAAATAAGAGTGATATGCAGCGAAGCAAGTAAATTCTATTAGACATGGTAAACATGGATTAGCCTTGTATATAAGGATTTCCTTGCTTGGTCTGTGATTTGGGCTACCTCTGTTTACCTTGAACAAGTACAGACAAGTACAGATACAGTCCCACAGTGCATTCATGGTGATGATGTATAACAGAGTTGTGTGAAGATATTCTGCTGAGCTTTGAAGATTCATACTTATAATAACATTTTTACAATAACTTTTACTTTCCTCGTCAGACCTTTAAAGTATCAGGATTTACACATATTTTGACACATAAGATTTACACATGCGAAACACACCATATTGTTTGACTGCCGTATTGTTGATTTCCCATCAGCCCTCTGTACCTCCAGAATATAAAAATAAAATACGGTTTTGGTTAATTACACATATTATGAATCACTCAATCATTCTATTAATCAATCTTTGTTTTTCCCATCAGCCCCCTGTGCCCCTCAGAATGTCAGTGCCTCTCTGGTGTGTGACAACAACACAGCGGCAGTGAGCTGGGTAGCCAGTCCCGGTGCAGTGGGCTACAAAGTGACAGCACTGGGCAGAGATAGTGACAGCAAACACTGCACCACCAACACCACCAGTTGTGACCTACCCAACATGCACTGTGCCCAGACCTACGAGATCACTGTCTCCTCCTTCTCTGACACCTGCAAGGGATTCGACAGCACCACATTCACCTTCATTGCAGGTGAAGAAAAACGGACTTGCGTTTGATATGAGTTTGAGTTTTGTCCTTATTGTTTTCTAGTTTTTTAATACTATCAAATGTATTAATGGAAACGCCAACCATGAAAGGCACTTTCACTCTACTGACTCTAAATTATATGTCAATGTCACTCTTGTCTTGTTGGTTTATTATATATAATACATTATTTATTATATTGTTGTTGATTTCAACTTATATAAAGACAACTGGACAGTATCAGTTTTTTAATGAGGACATGATTTTAATCTTTTAATTAGATTGTAAATGTAGATAGGATGAGGCTATCAGATTAGAATAACACTGCAACTGTCTATGGTCACTGTCCAGATGAGTACTCATATCAGTATTTGTTAGCAGCATATACTCAGAATTAAGTACATGTATTTTGTCATACATATGATCTCATATGATCTGAAAAAAGATTAAAAATTTTTTAATGTTTCTAGAACATAATGAAGAAAATGCTGATAAATATTCTGTTGCTTCATTGCTGTTTGAATTTGCATGTTGAAGTAAATAATTTGAGTGCATGTTCTTTAGCCTGGTATTTGGCTGATACCCACTACTGTATCACCAATACACCTTGCTCCTCTTTGTCTTTCCTCCCCGCCCCCTCTTCCTGTCTCCTCTCTTCTAGGTCCCTGCCCACCCACTGATGTGCAGGTGTCCTTGGAGTGTGAGGGCAATGTGGGCTCAGTGTCCTGGGCCCCTGCCCTGGTGGTGGATCTCTACGTGGCCACAGCCACTGCAGACGATGGCCATACTCACACCTGTAATACCAGCGGGACGGGGTGCTCCTTCACAGACCTCCACTGTGGCGAGATCTACTCTGTCACAGTGATCAACATGGACAGGGGCTGCCAGAGTGCACCCAGCGCCCCTGTGACACTTAAAGCAGGTGAGAGACAAGAAACCTAATCTAGTAAAAAAAAATAGTTGCCCAGAGGCGCTTGGTATTTTTAAATTAAAACTGATATCCTGCAACTTTTTTCCATTAATAAATAGTTATTTTATTCATCTGGACTGTGGAATGAGGTGTCACAATACCAATTGGCTCTATTACACTGGCTGGAGAAGCTCTTCATAGAAAAATGTAAAAATGTGTCCAGGTAGGACAAAAAAATTCTTGGCTGCACACAGGAAGTAATGCACTGCTGAAAGATAGATAAGGAACCTGAGCTGGCATGCTAGCTAGCATCTTTCCTGTTCGGTTATGGCAGGTGTTTACTGGTGAGCTGACATCACACGAACGACACTGGTTACTACACCATGTTTGTTGTACTCTGAACATAATTTCAATTACTTACTGCAAATGTAGGAGACAAAGTGCAAAAGTCATGGATTTCAACTTTAAAGGTGTTATCTATAATGTGTTAAAATCAAATAATAAATGATTTACCACATTGTATTGTAACATATACGATCAATTATAGATAATCAAAACAGCCCCTCTCATTCCCTTTAAAAGTAGCGCACTAGTGCGCCATGGCACAGTGACCATTTCATAATGGATGGGGAGAGCCCAGACCATGAGGAAACAAATGTCTTCCGCTGTATTCAGCTGTATTCCATATTGCCTGTAAATATTGTGTAACACAAAAAATAAAACTAATTCCAATGGGATATGATACAACACATAAAGACACATTTAAGCTTTCAGAGACTTTAGGGAAACTCTGGAGCATGCACGTGCATAGATAGACCTCAAAGGGGGCTTGAGCACCTGCTGTTTGGCCTCCTAGAGAGAAAGTGCCATTTTTTCCCCTTTTTTTTAATAAATAAGGAAATTCCTGTTTGCGCACAGCCTGCCCTGCCGAGTGCTGGGAGAGTTACTTTTAAAATGTATTCCACAACAGATTACAGAATGCATGCCCTAAAATGTAATTTGTAACGTATTCTGTTAGATTACTCAAGGTGAGTAACATATTCTAAATACTTTGGATTACTTCAACATTGTCTTACATTTTATTAGTGTCAAATGTGTCAATTAATGTCAAACATTCATGTATGGGCTAATGGAATGTAAATAGAACGTAGAACTACATTGTAAATACAGATAAGATATATTGTATTTAGCACAGAATGTATGATTTTAGTAGTTAGTTAACCTATAGAAAATAATTAGTTTAATTTGTAATGCTTACCATTGAATTTATTATAATCTTTGGGTTCATTTATTGTTTTCTATACAAATATACTAGTCATAAGAATTGTAGATCAAATAATGAGTTTTAATACATTTTTATATTAGAATTAATCATTTCTAATAATTTATTATATAAGCCTATTTTATATTTATTGGAATTATCATAGTTTATTTTAAATTGAATTATTTAGAAAATATATTATTATTTTGGGATACTGTGATTTTGATACAATACTGTGGTTGTTGCCATATATTTTACATTGTTCTAAACCAGATGAGTTGGCAGTTACACCCAGAGAATATCAGTAAAGCCACTGAAGACCAGCCAAATCACTGTTCGTTTGCATTTATTCTTTCAGAATAAAAGCATCCTCCCTTTTCTTAAAATATGATCATCCTGAGTCCGGTGTGATTCGTGGGTGCAACATATTTTTGGCGAGTCTATTTACATTCCATTAGCCCATAGGTGAATGTTTACTATTGCAATGGCAACAAGTGACAGTTGATGTTAGCATATATTAGCTAGCTTAGCTTAATCGCCCGAACAACAATAAACCATAAAATTACAATTCAGCATATTTAAACAAAATCAACAACAACTACCAATAGTCATAGTCCTTAAAACCTTAGCTAATGTGTTGTCACAGGTTAGATTATCAAAATTCAAATTTTATGCGTTATAGGTTATTGTTGTTCAGACAATAGTGTAGCTGTAATTTGAGAGCGAATAAACATGCCGACTCAAAAAAAAGTAATCCCTTCACATAATCCATTGATTTTAAGAATGTAACTAATCTGATTACCACCGATTTAAACTGTAACTGAATACGTAACGCTGTTACATGTATTCTGTCACTCCCTAACACTGTGATTGAAACAAAATATCAGATCGGGTCTGGGCGATGCCCTCTACCCCTCCCTCTCTCCTGGTTTCCTGCCGGTGAGCACTGTGTGGGCACCGAGCCTTTCTATGGTGAATGCGAAATTGCACGCATACGCATGCATAGGCATCATGACAGCATGAGTCAATCAGTGTGATGAGTTTGAGGCAAACATCAGTTAGGTGGCCAAACAAAGACTGTTCATTTTCGTTTTATATTGATATTGATTCGCTTTAGGAATTGCTTGACACTATTTGGCAAGGGTCTGTCTATGCTTGAACTATTTAACAGCTCGAAATGTGGCAACTACGTTATTTAGTGTTGATACATTTTGCTAGTAATGTGGGAATCAGTGGAATATGGTGGAGTTCTTGTGTCCCATCCACTGAACTTAAAGACCCTGTGAAACGGCTGGCAGAGTGCTATTTGATTCTGCATATTTGTGTGTTTCCTGTAAAAACAGGAAGTTAGGGAGGGACTTGTCACGGATATTGATTGGCGTGTGTATGAAAAATGATTATGGCCACTGGGTGCACATATGTTTGGTTCTTAACCTGGACGGTGGCAGTTCTGATACGCCCGACCTCCCCCGGGTAGGTGTGAGTGATCTTCCCCACAGGCCACGATGCCCAAGGAAGCTGGGGGTCCACAATCAGAACTACCTGATCCACAGTGAGTGCCTTGCCATCCCTCTGCCACTGTGTGCTCCTGTAACCCTGGCAGGTAGTGTCTGATGAAGGATGAACAGAAATGATCGTCTTCTCCCGAGGTCATAAATTGCACAGGTTCTGGAACTGGAGTCTGTTCCTTGAGGACTACCCGAAGTGCTGACTTGATGGACTTCACTTCCCTCTCCCAGGTTCCACCAAAGTGTGGTGCACTGGGTGTATTGAAGCGTAACAGGATATGGTGCTTCGCGAGTTGGTCTCTCAGCCGAGGGGGGTAAAAAGGGGGTTTGTGGCAGAGCTGAGCAGGTGGGAGATTAGCCATCTTGGGAACATCAGACACTCTAAGTACAAATGTTGTACGGTTTCTCTCCCTCATAGGATCCAGAATCTGTATCAGAGCTCGGTGAGAACTCTTTCAGGCCTAGGGTGCAGGAATGACTCATCCAATAATGGTGGCTTGGATCCAAGATAACGGGGTGGATCATGTCCATCTCTAGGGTTTCTGCATGTCGCAGCCGTCCATCGACCCTGAGTAGTCCCGTGGCTTCATCGTATTATGGAGAGAGAGACATGCGTTGGCTGTCTGATGGTAGAGGATGACCTGACTTAAGGGCCTTCAGTTCTTCTGGGAATGAATCCCCTTGGGACTTTAACAGCAGGAGCTTCTCAACAAGTAGGTAATTGGCTGCTTCGCATGAAGTGCTGGTGTCATTGTCAGCCACCCCATGTAGAGACCTAGCTGTTTCCTGAAGAAGCTGCTTCCATGTGGGGGAATTGCTGGCATCGGGGAGCTGAAGAGATGAGGAGTTGGAAGTGGTTCCAATAAAAGTGGAAGCATAGTCGGCCACTGCTCAGCTGGTAGGTAGAGGAAATCTGGGCCTTGGTTCCAACAATGGGGGTGTGTCATCTCTTCTAGGGTCAGTCCTGGGGTTATATCATCTGCTGGATTGTTTGGAGAGTCCACATAGCACCGCTGTACGGCATCAGTCAGATTCTGGATCTCAGTGATACAGGTTCCAACAAAAATCTTATATCGGCAGGACTCTGACTTTATCCAGTGTAACACTGTGGTGGAATTGGGCAAGAGGGTGATGTGTTCAAGGGGGACAGCAAGCTCTGTCTGAATCACTTTGGCGAGCTCTGTGGCAGTGAGTGCTGCACTCAATTTGAGATGAGGCATGGAGAGCTGCTTTTGGGTGTAACACGTGATCTAGTGAGAATATGTGCACGTACCTGGTGGCATCACAGCTTCTGTAAGGTGGTAGGCGCGTGGCACCAAAGCAAGGGGGTAGTATAGTGCTGGATACCGTCAACATCTACCCGTATAGAGGCTGTCCGCAGTAGGATGAGCGCTTGCTAATCCTGCTTAGAACGAGAAGCTGTCTTCTCACTCACATAGGGAAGTGTGTCGATTTGCCAAATGTGTTCCACGTTCTTGAGAAGTTCTGTGGCTGGGGACACAGCAGTGATGTGCAGACAAGAAGGCTGAGTGGGTGATGTCTGCCTGAAGCCAGTGGGACCTTGGAGAGTCCAGCCAAATCTGGTGCAGATGGCTGTGGGTTCGCCTGGAGGACCTGAGCACACTGGTAGTGTTGGGATTAGCAGGTTGGGCACGATGGATGGATGACAAGGACAATCCCTTGAGATGCTCATAGCATTTCTCAAGTGCAGCTACTGGGTAAGTGTGCTCAGATAAGCTCAGGCTGTCAGCTGTCAACGCTTGGGCAATCCAATACTTCCTGCTGGGCTTACACAGAGGGGAAACGTGCAGGCTGACTAAGGCACCATGGAGCTCCATCACTTCATCACCGTACTCAGATGAAGTGTTTCAGGCTGCTTAGCAAGTTATAACTGCTCTACAGCTTGTGGCAGGACAGTGGTTCTCTCAGAGCCATCGTCGAGCACAGTGTATGTCTCTAAGGTGAGGTCCCCATGGTGAAGGAGAACCTTGACTACCTTAAGCATCACCTTCTGTAGGCGACTGGGTCAATTTAGGTAGACCTTAGGTCTGCAGCTGCTCACCATCAGGACTTTCTGAGATATCTCCTGAATAGCCTCATGTAGCACTATGAGATGCAACTCCTTGCACGGCCGCACTTCCAACAACAATCACCTTCCTGGATCCACTTCAGAACCTCGTTAGTGTTGAGCTTCTTGAATTCTGAGCAATTTTACATAGTGTTTACAGTGTTACATAGTGTTCCTTATTGTTGCAGAACGGGCAATAAGGCTTGGGTTTAGAAGAAGAAGAAAGCTTAGGGAGAGCAGGCTTTTGAGTGGTTGATTCATCGCCGGTGCAAAGGAAGACTGCTGCCGCCTTCTCTTTGGGGCATGTGCCATGCTGTTCTAGATATGGGCCCTCCAACCTGATAAAGGTAAGTGGCTCTGCTGACCAAACATTTTGCTTGAGGTTTCATCAAGCTCTGGCAAGGTCTGGCAGAGTGTAGGTCAGGTCTGTGCCTGTCTGAAGAATACCTCGGCACAAACAATATTCCTCAAATCCATAACAGTGTGCAGGGGGAATTTTACTAAGGAGGCGGTCGACATGAGATCCACACTTGAGCTGAAATCCACCCTGTCCCTCTAGGGTCTGAAGCATGCCCACCAGAGACTGGATGGAGAACACAAAGGAGTCAAATGCCTCTGCATCCCCAGCTCTAATGGCAGGGGAGTTGAGTATGGTTCCCAGTTCAGTCTGCACCAACTGCCTTGGCTGGTCATACTTATCCCGCAGAGCGCATAGAGCAGCTGTGTATGACCTGGGGTCATATATGAATGATTTTGCCAGCTGTAGTGCGCTTTGGAGTTTGAGCTGTCCAAGAAGCACTTGATATTTATAATGCTTGCTCAGATGTTGGTGATTATTCATCAGATTGCCGAGGACCATCAGAGCGAAATCACTCTAACATCCGCTTTCGAAGACAGGGAGTGTTGGCTTGGGAATGCCATAAGAGGAAGCAATTAGTGTCTCCATTCCAGGATATACAGTGGTGGCCCTGTATCTTGAACCTGACGTTGTGTTGTATCTGGATCTATTAGGTTTGATGAAGCTCTAAGACCGGGAGCTGGCAATATGGCATGGCTCAATGTAGATATGACAGGGGTCGGGTATTGTGTCACTGGGACTGGTCCTTGCACATCTGAAGCTGTGCTAGAAGCAGGTGCCGAACTCTGTGCCAGGAGAACTGTAGCTGGAGGATGCGGCCAGTCTGGTGTTGTAACATGGGAGGCTTTATGTCCACCAGAGTGGGAGTAGGGTCCTGCTGCTGCAGTGTAGAGTTCCAGGGAGTGACAAGAGGGAGAAGATAGGTACTATTCTTGTTTAACACATAGGCCTAAATATCAACAGATTACAACTATACACTTATAAAGCAATACAGAATTACTATCATTAGCACACAATAATACACTCCTCTGGTGAACAGTAATATAGTTAACAGTGTAACTACATCATCCTAAATAACGTACACTAGCATGAACAACACTGATAATAAGGTAGCTCCGTCTACAAAGTAATTAAGCTAGCAAAACTGTCAGCAAGTATGCTAAATGAAACAACGTAACATAATGAAGTAGAATTATTCACAATATCAGTGTCATAATTTGCATGTATGTCCTTCACTCACACATCAGGGGTTATAGACAGTCCATAATATTGTCTCTTGACAGTTTTTCACCATCGTGACAGCAGGAAGAAAACTCTGAGAGAGGGAGGGAGAGTGAGAGTCCATATGTGTGACGCCACCTTATTAAGAGGTAGAACTGGTAGGCTTTCGTCCACTGATAACCAATATTACCAATAATCTCTCTCTCTCTCTCTCTCTCTCGCAGCCATCTGCCCACCCACCAATGTTATGGGAGTAACAGCTTGTGAGACCAATGACATCATTGCAAGCTGGGACCAGAGTCCAGAGAGTGGTGTTACCTACATCCTGCATTTCCAGAAAGAGGGTGGGGCTAATACCAACTTCTTCACAGCCGAGGCGTCCAAAGTGATCACAGGGCTGCAGTGTGGCAAGAGGTTCTCCATCAGAGTCAGTACCCAGGACTCTGTGTGCGTCAGCGCCCTGAGCCAGCCTGTACAAATGGACACAGGTACATATTGTTATCAAGGACTGATCACTTGATTGATCCCTCACCAAAGTCGATTCCGACTCTGGCCTCATCATCTTCTTGGCTACGCTTGTCAATTATCACCCTACTTTACATGTGTTACTGTTAATGTGAAAAAGGTATACATTTAGTGGTGTTTGTGGGTACACTTATCGGTTTCCATAGTGACCGTGTGGAACGGCATATACATATATGTCTGTAATCGTGTAGATGTGGCATTAGATGTCAGATAGTTTTGTTGTGATATGCTGTTTTTTTTGTCCATGTAATGACAAGGGAATAAACTTCTTATTAAACTCCCTTTAACAAAAGCTTGTTGATTTTGTTGAAGTTGATTTTGTATAATTCTCTGCTTCATCTCTTTCCTCCCAGCTCCGTGCCCGCCCACCAACCTGACTACCAAAGCTGATTGTGGCACCAACAAGGGAACAATGACCTGGCAGCCGAGCGCTGGTGCGGTCACCTACACAGCTATGGTGACCAGTATCCAAGGCAAAGTAACTTCCTGTTCCTCCAACACTACTTCCTGCTTTGTGAAGCTGGACTGTGGGCAGCACTACTCTGCTGTCGTGGTGGGGTCCACTGCTGTCTGCAACAGCACCGTGGGAGACAGCGTACGCTTTGAGTCAGGTAAATGATCAGGAAGCGCATGTGGATGTATAGTTGCTGTAGATGGATAGATGATGATGGATGTATAGTTAGACGGATGGAATGGATATCTGTCTGGCAGAGGACAGCGAGAAGGAAAGGTCGCAAAATATTTCGCCAAGACCGCCTTTATTTACGTGGGTAACAGGGCAGCATATTGATTGGGGAGACACAGGGCCAAGCCCCCATAACAGCATCCAGTCTGCTTAAGTTCGATTGAGCAAGGCACTGAATGCCTACTATCTAAAAGGGCATAGTTCTGCCGCTGACCCTGCACTCTGACCTCCCTGCACTCTGAGCTCCCTGTGGAAAACAGCAAGGGAAATGAAAAATGTCTCCATTAGTGGATCAATATCACACAAATTATAGATGTGAATGAATGGCTACTGATTTGATAGCAGGATAAATGAATGAATGAATATTGATCAATTCTGAAATCAGTAAAACAAACATGTTTCACATCCATTCTTAATAATTTCATCATTAATTTGCAATCAGTCTAATATTGTACATCCCTATCTCCAGCTCTCTGTGATGCTCTGGTTTATACTTTCATTGCATCTTGACACTTTCACTTTCACACCTACAGTTCGCTTGCTTTGGTCTGAACCAAATACAATGTTGCATCTTTTAGTTTGGTACGGTTCAGTTTCACGCTAAATGTCTCATGCTAAAGTTAACATGGGACAGCGAGCTCTGGTGCATTGTTGTCATTTATCCTCAGTTTTGTTTACGTTCTGGGACAGATGTTGGGGCTGCGTGAGACAACTTTATTTAAAGCAGCACCTTTGACAGTTTGACAAGCTGCCCTTCTACATCACCATGATATGAATGCCAATGTAAACAAAATACATTAATCAAGACATGTTTTTGACGCATTGCACACGTTAAGGTAATTTTAGAAAAGTGCTACCTAATGTTTGCCAAAGTATAATCTTAAAAAGCTGAGGCAACTCTGTAGGAAAATAACTGCAAAGCATCATCAGCATATAATCAACAGTAGTTTTATCCTTTATACTTAAGGAAAATAAAGTTACACAGCTACTTAACAAAATGCCTGTGCATTCAATAATTTGACACCACTGCTAAAAAGCATTGTTTATATCCAGTTATGTTTATTTGTTCTGTTTATTCACATCATGTGAACGAAATCCAAAGATATTCAGACCACTAGGATATTCAGAAAAATACAGAACTTAGTACTCAGAACGTAAACAAAATGAAGAAACAACAACAATGCGCCAGAAGGTGATGCCACTTTGTTGCAGATTATCACAAACGTGATTATAGGCTACTGTTACCATAGTTTTTTCATTTCAGGCGACATTGCTCAAATGTTCTATTGAGCCCTTTCTCCTTTAGCTTGTCCTTGAATCTTTATTTTTTTTTCTTGCCATCGTGGAGCTCCAAGTCTGCCCTCAATTCACCTTTTCAACGTCGATTCAGCTGTCAGGTTTCAACATCTTCCATATTAAACCCAGAATACACCCTGAATTTTGTTTCATTTCCTGTAAATAGGTCGGATAGCGTTCTCGCCTGCCGCGAATCACACCCAAGTTCCGTTGCAATCGATGTGTCGATTTTGGTGCGCACCTGGTTTGGTTTGCGTTCTCACCTGCCCAAACGTACCGAACTAAAGGGCTAAATGCACCAGGGCTTGATTAAATTGAACCGAAAAGGTGTGAAAGCGCCTCAGTGTGCAAAATCAATGTATGAATTGGTCAGCCAATCAAGGCCTCAGTTGATCAATTCCCCTCCCCCTCATGTCTCCCTTCGCGACAGCTCCCTGTCTGCCTGACCAGGTGGTCGCGGATCTGGACTGCAACGCCAACTCCTTTGCGGTGCGGTGGAGGCAGAGCGAAGGGCAGGTCAGCTCATACATGGCCATTGCCATCGGCAGCGACGGCACACGGGCCACCTGCAGCACTCCCTCTACAGCCTGCACCATCGAGACCCTGCGGTGCGGCCTCACCTACAGCATCGCCGTCACCACCGCGTCTATCAACTGCGGCACCATTGACGGCTCTGACTACAAGATACAGTCAGGTACCAAATGTTCCGAAATGTTGTATTTTTTCACAGGTGAATGACAAAAACCGGATTCAGTTGAATGCTTATTAGGAGTGACACAAACATGGATACTGCAACGTGGACGAGTAGCACTGAGTGAATGGAAAGGACGTTATTGGTATTTTATACAGTAATTTTCTGAGGACCATTAGTGTGCATGAGAATATTTTTATTGCAATGATACAGATTTTCCTTTCTCCATCATCACCAGCTTATTGAATAATATTCACAGATGGGAGCAGTAATCCATTTAGCCAACATTTTTCTTCTGCTTTTGTTGGACTCCTTTGAAGGAAACGTTTGATCAGACCGCTGCCTTTTCCTGATCCTTTCAAATCAGGGATTTTCGCCCATTACCTTTAAATGGATCTTCCACAGTTTTTGATCAGTTTTTTTTTCCCCTATCTGAGCTTCATCTCTTCCTCGTCCATCTTTCTCTAATCTCGCCAGCCCCCTGTAAGCCGGAGAGCCCGGTGGTGGATTTGGAGTGCAGCAGCAACAACGCGCAGGTGAGCTGGGAGAATGCAGGTCCGGACCAGGTCCACGTGGTGTCGGCGGTGGACCGCCAGGGTCTGACCACCACCTGTAACTCCTCTGCCTCCACCTGCGCCTTCAGCCAGCTAAGCTGCGGGAAGGTCTACAGTCTGAGTGTGGTCGGACACACCGAGCTGTGCAGCAGCAGACCCAGCTCCTCACTCAGCCTCCACACAGGTACAGATAAGGAAATATTTGTTATTAGCGTTAGATTATCTGAGATCAGGTGAACTTCATTTATCGCTGTGGAGCAATTACACTGTTGGAGGAGTGAAAATTGAATACTGGGAGTGAGAGGTTTTCAGTTGTGTATATGAGCACATAACATTTCAGTAGTATATCCAAGAGTGTTTAACTAGTGTGTGTGTGAGAGGTACTCTTTCAAACATTCATTTCGGGGTCTCACTATGGGGAACATTCTCCGCGTGATCCTCAGAAGCATTGTGCCGTTATTCCAGCCACGAATAAGCTGGCAGTCCTGCCACCTGTGTCAGATACGGTGGCCCTGAAGTGGAAAAACAGAACGGCAAGTCAGAAAACACAACGACCAAACCAGTCAAACCAGATAGGGTAAGCTACCGTGACGCACTGTGCCATGGGGGTCATCATCGTTGGACTGTGTCGGTAATAGGGAGCAGCGGGACGTCCTGCCACTGACATCACAACTGCCATTCGTGGCTGGAGTAATGACAGAATGCTTCTGAGGATCACGCAGAGGGCGTTCCCCATAGTGAGACACCTCACTCACGTATATGAGAGAGTTAAGTTTCATGTATGATACATATGTAACTGTGTTCTAAAGTTCCAGTTAGAATATAATGAACCCTGAGGTGAATTGACCCTGCTGCATACC
>OMKK01077007.1:0-12048 GCA_900302305.1 Polymixia japonica
CCCCCCCCCCCCCCATTGGTGGAACATTTTTGTAAAATCAGTTTTAATAGTCAGTTGTCAATTTTGGTGAGTTCTGAAAGGAGATATCCTCAATAGGATGGCCAGCAAGAATGTGAAATACATGCAGTCTGACTGGAAATTGTAATTATAACATTGTAACATTGTTTTGGACCAGGGTACGTACATAAGCACAATAGCTAGTGCAAAAATGCAGCAATAGCCAGACAGATCAGGAGAAAATAAAGTGTCCAGTTTATTAAAGTCAAGTGCAAACGATTGTAACACACCGTCAGGTCAAATATGCCGATGAACATATCTCATTGGTTTTCATTTTTTCAATTTGACATTCATGTTAATTTCACCAAATGTCTTTTAAACCATAATGTCATGTTTGTATACGGGTCCTAACTAATGTAGGATACCATGTGTTAACATCTTGATATTGCACAAATATCTATGTCAACCATATGACAAATGCCTAACTATAGTTAGGTAACTTACTCTGACAGATGTGGAGACAGTTGTTTTTCTCTCCGTGTGATGATTCCGTCTGTCAGCGAAGAGGAAACACCGTCTTTGATGCTCTGGTGAGAGCGGAGGACTCTCCAACCCCTAAGACAATCAAATTAGGCTGAGAGGAGCTGGGAGGATTTTGAGTTAACTTTGTGGAGTGGATAAAATGACGTAACATGACGTATTTCAGATTGATTTCAAATTTACCCATGAAGCCGTGGCAAGTGCCATACCAAAACAACACCCCTGGGTTAGTGTCTGTGACGTAGTAGATTGGTAATTGTCTAGTTGAGGCGAGGACTGTCTCTTCTTAGCATGTTCATTCTACACTTATAGGTACCGAGCCTTGTGCTTATTTGGAGAGAGAAATCTTATAAGTTCTCTTTTGCAGAAAGAAAAGTGTTTATATGATGCAGGTTTCATGAGGTTAGATGAAGGTATACCACTCTTAAAATTTGATATATCTTGCAAAAAATACAATTAGGTGGCAGGAATGTTTTTTGATGTTTTTAAATGATTACAAATGTAAGAGATCTCTTGTTTTCATAGCAAGAGCTGTAGAAGTAACCACTGCATTCTTGTGTGTCCTCAGATGCAGGCTCTGTCTGTGGGCAGTAAGTTTGAGGCTGAGATTCGGGAGGAAAAGGAGGAGCGCAAGAGACAGGAGCTGGAGAGAAAACAGAGACGAGCCGCCTTCAAGGAGCTGCAGTCCACCTTCTGCTCATGACCCACGCTGGAGGACCAAGATACTCCCACATACTGTAGGTGCACAGGTCCAGGCATGCACAAATATCCTCCAAGGAGGTTTTTAGAAATAGTGCACAATATACAACAATGTAGCTAATGTCGTTGACAAGGATAGAGACGGAATGGAGGAGTGTTCTCGCATAAAAGGGACAATCCACCAAACCAAGCATATTGAAAAATGAAAATGTAATATCAATGATAAATATTGCTTCAAGGGGATTTTGACTTAAGAACCCTGGTTAAATGATATTTTTCATTGTCTAGTTGCAATCTAATTGATTAATATTCTAGAATGACAGATGTAAATTTCACAAATTGGTATAAATTCTATAATTTAGATCAAAGCATTATGGTCATATGAAGTTATGTGTCAAAGCATTTTTTTTCTTCTCACTTTGTTTATATTATTAAAATGTTTGTATATTTACACTAAATAAATATAACTGTCTACTTTGCCAGCTGCATTGTAATAGAAAGAATATGATTACATCTATGTCACATAATGGTGGCAGAACAAATAAAGCCTTATGCATCGTTAGCATTCACACAATATTGACCAGAGTCACGTTATTGTAAACATGTAAACATTATTATTATTATTGTAAACATGATTACTGATGGTTAGGCTGGTTGCGTGTACAAGGATGAAGAAACATGTAATAACCTAAAATGGACTTTCACAGACATGAAAATAGTTGAACCTGTAAGGGGGCAGCTATAACTCCAGATTATTGCTGTTAATTAATGACTAACCTAAATCTAAACCATATTAATTAAAACCACTTAAATATTCTAGTTTAGATTTTCAGGATTAAGATTTACTCCTGTCTTGATCTAAACAGTATCTGTGTAGTTGACCCTTTAGTTACCATTACAGATTTAATTTTTGTCCTGTCCTGGTTGTCATGTTACAAACCTACTATATGCAGAACTGTTTTTATTTGTTTTGGAAAAAAAAAAAAAAGATGTATTTTTTCATGAATTAAAAAAGTAATCTTATTCATTTGTTTTGTGGTAATCTAGGCTACAGTCACTTTCTATAGTAAAGACTGTTAAATTGCCATGGTTTTAAAGGTGCCTGTGAATTAGCTTGAGCACTTTTTAAAGTATAAATATTGTTATATTACCTACCTGGAAAATGTGCAAGATTATTTTAAGCAACAATTATATCTGATAAATCTGACATGGTGAAATGTTAATCATAAAATAAATTAAGCAAAACAAATTTGATTAAGTGAAATGACTTGGTACATTTTGCAAGTTTTCTCATTCTGTTGCATGAAATGTCTGGTGGTTCCGGTCGTGAATTCCTCTTGAATTTTGAAAGAAACGGAACATGATATATGAACGTTAGAAATCCTGTATCTCATAATACAGCCTCCGAATCATCTTCTAATAGTCTTGTTCCTTAGGTTTGCCCATCGGGAGATATGTATAGTTCTATGCAATTTAAAGAGTTTTTTTATTTTTTGTTTTTATTTTTTATAATATAAATGTCTACATGTCTAGCAATGAGATTTGCTTCATACATATCAGAGGTTAAAGGTCATACTTGCAGAATGCTGAAGAAACTGGGTAGACACTGTGGAGCTTAGCCTAGCATGTGTAGCTACATACACTAGGGTTAGAATTAGGAGCTTTAGCTTGTGTCAGACAATAAAGTAGATTTCAGAAGCAGCCAGTGAATCTGGATAAAAAGAGACCTTTGGCCAAAAGTATGGAATTATATCTCATCCATCTTAAACCTTGCTTTATTATGTGACTATAATGGGAATAGCTGTAGTACCAGTGTTGGGTTGTTGGCTCCTTATGAAATCCTTTTGTCCGCAGTTAGTTGCTGATATTATGAGATATCTGAACTGCTGAGTGGGTTGTTCCAACTTTAATAACTATAATAACAGGGCTTGAACATATGGAGGAGTTTTTGGGTCAGAATTCAAATGTAATCATTAAATGATAAATGATTTAATTTATTACTGAAGCACTAGGAATGATCATGATACAATTAAATGTAAAAGTGAAAAATAGATGTTGGAAAATTGAAAAGAGAAATTAAAAAACAAAATGGCAATTTGAAAATGAAATGTGACATGGAAAACGTGATGATCATTTGTAGTACTACAATAGAAAATAAAGCATTTATCATTTAATGATTACATTTGAATTCTGGCCCAAAACATCCTCCATATATGAACAGGTTTTCTTTGGATATACTTTATTAATTCTCCAAGGAGGAAAGTCTCCTTCATACCCGGAGCAGGTAGAGCTTAAGGATGTTGCTCAAGGATACTTTGACAGATGTGTCCAGATGGGGATCGACCCCCCGGACGTGAACCACCCTGCTGCCCGTCTCTCCGTCTTCTCCGTTCTCTGGACACAAAGTAAATCCAAGGCCATCAGCAGTTTCAGCTTGCAAAAGAAATGAAGGTTTGGTGAAGGAGTGAATTTGAGACACAACCGTGAATCACAAGTTTTCATTACTCATATGTTCAATAGTAAGAAGCCATGTATGCTAAATAAGACACACTAAAAAAGTACACAGTGGAGAGAGACAGGAAATGATGGAGAAGGAGGAGTGTGCTGCAGATGGGTTCGAACCCAAGACATTGTACATGCTGCAATGTGCACTTCAGCCCAGTGATCACCAGGACACCTTGTATGCATTACTTCTTATGAACACCAGGTGGCAGCACTGTAACAGCCCTTTACTCCTTTTTTATGCTGTTTAAGTTGTAAACCAAGATCTCTAGTTGGAGTTAGAGGTTGAAGTCCATGGGGTCAATGAGATAATTACATTTATGGGTCCTCTCAATTAAGCTTGTTTAGAAAATATTTATTTAATGTAATGTACACTGTACAAGGCCTTGACACGTGTGATACATTTATATCTCATCCCTCACAATCATATTTTATGGAACAATTCTTCTCTTATTACTCTTATGTTGCTTTATGATTTTTTCTTTAAAACCATATAGATAACACAGTGATTTCATTCTTCATGTCAGTTAAGTTTAAAGGGAAAAATGCAAATACTCCAAATACAAATACTCATTTACTAAAATATCATGGTCTTCTTCCTAAAGTGCTAAATCAGAGACATTTTAGTATTGTACAAATTTAACATAGTACGTTTAATCTTTAGTTTTACATGATTTACAAATCTTAAAGATGATTTTTTTCAAAATTAAGGCATTAATCTATAAATCAATCAACAGTCAATATCATTCTAGCAATCACTATTCAGGCATACTTTGATTGTTCTCCTCCACTGTCTGCCAGTCTATTGTTAGATACACCAATTTAGGGTAACTTCAGACATTTATGTTGTTGTCCAAAAAACTCCCATTGAATAACCATAGCAGCTTAATATTGACAGTGGAATTTCATACCATGTGATCCTGTTGGTAATTGACATCTGAGATTGACAGTCAATAGTCTAATCCATTGGTTGTCTAGCTAGTCCATAAATGTCAGTAGAAGAAATCTGTGATCCGCAACAATGAATGCCCTTTTATATGGATGATAGGAGAGTCATTGCATTCGGTCCCTTCCTCATTGATACCTCCTCATTCCACACGTCCAATATTTAGAACCTGCCGTACTTCCCCCTTCCACATATAGGTTATCCTAGTCATCATTCTTCACATATTACTGTTCCCAGTCATTGATGCTCTGCCTCGCTAACTGTTACCCCTCTCTACCCACCAAAACTAGCCTCTGACTCGCTGATATCTCCCCTACTGCACCTTTACTCCATCCTGTCGCTGCCATCACCGTTGATCTGCACCACACAGTCCTTGTCCAACGGCTCTTTTGAGTGGGCCGTGTCAAAATGCTGCGCGCTCACCTTGTACCTCCCCCGGGCATCCAGGCCCATGGCGGGAACAAAGCGACGGTCAAACTGGATCTCTTGGCGGAGGTACGAGGTCCTCTTCTGGCAGGTGTCACCTGTACCCTCCTGCGAAGCAGACAGGAACACCACCAGCTCAAAGTGGTTGGAACTGCCTTCGCACAGGGCAGGGTAGAGGGGGCTGTGGCGGTCCAGGGGGTGGTAGAAAGTGAGGGGGAAGATGAAGAAGGGACAGGGGCGTTGGCCCAGGTGGTCCAGCTGAAAGTCCAGAGAGGTCTGGTGCAGCGCCTGGCCCTCGCGCTCCTCGTAGAGCACGGCGCTGACCTTCACGTCCACCAGAGGACGCTGGAGCAAGTTGGTGGCACGTAGCATGAGGCAGGTCTGGCCCTGGTGCTGGCCCACCACTGCCTGGGGGCTGAACTGGATAGCACCTGCTCGTTTCTGGGGACGGGCGATCTTTGCCACGAATGCACCTGGATGTTGGACACAACGATAAGTGAATAAAGATGTAAAATTATGGTTTGAGAGGTTATAACTATTTGCAATATGGCTTTTTGACAGAATATGCAACATTTGTGTAATGCTGTCTTGCAGTAAATCACATCAAGAGTAGAAAGATGTTCTGAAGTTGATTAAGGCATGTTTATCCACATTTATAACATTGAGTTTGAACCTTAGAGTATATATAATTACAGACAGCATCCAAAATGGCCGCCATTCATTCTCTATGGATCTGCTCAGTAGTGCAGTGAAACGACAGAGTTCCTGGGCGTCGCCATATTTCCATTTCCTGCTTGTCCGGTCTTGCGCAATAGCTGGCTATCCAGTTTGACATTGTAACCTGATGTGGACGTCACAACTGCGTATACAGTTATTATTATTATATGTGTGTGAGATAAACAGAGTTGGTTGCTGGAAGATATCAGCTGCAGCTTGTGCCTCTCCTTCATCCCCTGAGAGCAGTTAAAAACCCATTTCATTTCAAAAATACATGTGCATTTGTTTCTTTGATGATAATAAATCAGACATAATTCTATTCAGCCCTCCAAGTCTGTTCATTCAGCAAAACCTTGGTATCCTCTAGTTATGTTAAGCCAGCTGCTGGAAATCTAGTGGTGACGTTTGACTTTAAACTTGGCTTTGATCAAATCAAAAGAATTGCTCAGTCCTACTTTCTCCAGCTAGAAAATGATCCAAAATAAGACCTTTTTTATCTTTCAGGGATCTGGAGAGAATCGTTAATGCCTTCATCGCTTCTCGTCTGAATTACTGCAACTCCTTTATGTCTCAAAAGTGCCTTTCGTGTCTGCAATTAATAAAGAAAATGCTGCGGCTTTTAACTGGTACCAAGTGTTGTGATCATATATCTCCTATTTTATCATCCTTACACTGGTGCCTGTTAAGGCTTTCTTGGGTCTAGCTCCTAGATACATGTTAGATATTTACAGAGCTCTTCCACAGTCCAGACTGGTGACAAGTGAAGGAGCCCCGACAAGATCAGGCCGGTTAAATTAGTCTCTTATTATTTCCCTTTTGAAAACTCCCTTTTACAGGCTCGCTTTTACCACCTTGTGTTGTATTATCTTTTGTTTTGTCCTTTTCTCTCTCTAAAATCTCTCTCTCTCTAAATTGCTGTTTTGTCTGTTGATTGTATTATTTTAGTCTTTGTAACCTTTATTTTGAAAAGTTACACAGCTTGTTTTTTGTCTGGCAATGACAAAAGCTATAGATATATGAATAGAATATGAATAATGTACCAACAGGAATTCTTGGGAAATGTTTGTTATAATTGTTTTATAATTTTGCTATAAAAGTAACACGTCAAGAATCCAAATAATCAAAATGGCAACAAAATACCGTTTCTACAAACTAATAATACATACTTTTCTACCATTGTGTTTCTTTCTGTTGTGAAATAGCGAATAAGTCGTCTACTTAATAAGTTATTCATTCAGACACTGGAAACGACGGTGGCAAAAACATTCAACCCACTAATGTGGATTCTTGAAGCCTTAAATTGAGAACGTCAGAATGTCGTAAGATGGGTGTTTGTGGTTCTATCCTCATTTTCATTTTCAAGATACTGCTGAATAATGTTGTTGAGAGAAGAATGTAAGAAAGCAATGTGAAGCAGAGCGTAGTACCTGTGATAAATGCTTCTAGCATGAGTCCCAGCAGCATCTGCACAGCCAGGAGCGCTATGGCGCTGGGGCAGTCGCCGCTCGGGAACATGGTGCCGTACCCGATGGTCAGCTGAGTCTCCAGGGAGAAGGAGAAGGCGGCGGTGAAGCTGGTAATGTGCTTGACACACACGACGTGACCCGCCGGCGGTGCGTCGTGATCCTGCACAGCCAGGTCCCCGTTGAGGTGCGCCAGCAGGTACCACAGGCAGGCAAAGAGGAGCCAGTGAGCCAGGAAGGAGGCACAGAAGGCCAGCAAGACCCAGCGCCAGCGCAGCCCCACTACCGCCCCCCATAGGTCCTGCAGCGTCAGCAGCCAGGCTCGGACAGAGGCCCAGGGCCAAAACCCCGGAGGGGGAGGAGGTGGGCTTAGGGCGCAGTGCCCGTCTTTGGTGACCAGGCGTTGGCGAGTGGGTGAGGAGAGGAGAGGAGAGGAGGAGGCCTTGCCACCCAGATCATTGCTGTTGGATTTTGTTGTCATGGTTACGGGGATGATCTCTGGGAGGGCAGGTCAAGGTAAGAATGATCTAGAAATTAATTTAAAAAAAAAAAACAATACCCAGGGACACTTCATAAGATGGCAGGTTGGTTCCAAGCACAGATAACATACAGCATACTGTGGGTTATGAGGAGCCCCCTATTTAGGTTTTAGTTTGACCTCCCTCCACTAAATCACAATGTATATTTAGATAGGTCTTATGTACCTAGAGGCACTCTGGCCACCAGATGTATATGAAGGCACTCTTGACAGCTTTAAACAGCCAGACAGCTAGAGTCTTGTCCTTTCCAAAGTTTCTATTTCTATGTCAATATTGTTGCCAGGAGATTAGAGCAGAGCTCAGTGGGGAATCTGTCTGTGTAACACAGCGACCTGCAGAGTAGGAATGTGTCTTTCATCTGCGGGGAGTTTTAGACGCACTGCACTGCACTGTATGTCTCTCAACTAGTGTTTTAAACCACTCATAGTGTATGTTATACATCATTTTATGTATGCATGTCATGTGCACTTGCAACGTCTTGTTGTATCTTTCCGTTGACTTGCATGACATAGTTTTAACTGAAAAGAAACACATAAGACCAAGCTATGTAAATTTCACACAAATGTACAAAATCACATGGGAAATAACCTTGTCTTCCAAATGACAAAATCAATTTGTGACTGTGATAAATAGCTTGTAGTAATGTTTCAGAAGGCCAGACTGTTAAACATAGATAGTTTTTTCGACATCTCATTACTTAGTCTTTTAATTCAAGTTTAATTTCCACATTATTTGCTAGTTTGGTCGGTTACACACAAATAACATATTAGATATTGTTCTGTAAATCAATCAACTAATTTAACCCCCCCCCAAAAAAAGAAAACCAGAAGTAAGTAAACAGAAAACAATAATCATTATATACAACAGCAGAACATTATACTGTTGCTGGCATGTTCTCATCCACATGGACTCACTGACACTCAAGTAATCACTTTTTTTCTTTTTTTTTCTCCTCTGGTTTGGTTTACTTCTTCAAAGACTTCAAAGAACTCTTTGTCCATTCATTTAATAGGGGTCATTCAATACAGATAGCTTAATCAGTCTGTCATCAACATTTTCCTACAAAACAAAAGCCACCAAATCTGAGACTCATCTCTGACACAAGCTCCTAAAACAACTAGGTTGTAGTAAGTAGTATAGGGTAAGTGTCTCATTAGCTCAATAAGAAGTGTCTTTGTCCTCGGGCTGGGGTATACCACCAGCCTGACAGCATCAGCGAGGCGTCACATGAGGGCCATGCGCTGAGCCGGGATTTTGGCAGTAGAGAGGTTGATTATTACTGTAGCTGTAAATCTGCCAGGAACGGTCCCTATCTCCTTATTGGTTATTTTACGATGTATTGTATCAAGTCACTAACAGGCAAGTTATACGGCAATACTAACCAACAGTCTCCTACTTTTTCGATCGTGAGGGCCCTCAGCCTAGTTGGAAAATTAAGACTTACCCGTGGCCTTACCTACAATGGCTATTTGTAATCTATTTGATTTGAAATAGATACCTATTTTAAAAGTTCTAGAATGTTTTTGTGTCGTTAAGGTGTATATCAGAAGGGTGCCTTGATGTCCTCGTCAAACTGCTTATGTAACATGCAGTCGTACCGCTGCTGTTCTTCTACTCCTCTAAACTACAGTTTTAGACAGCAACAAGAAATCTAATAATTCATCATCTATCTCATTATTTTCTGTTGATGAAATTAATATTTTTGTCCCCTAGACTTTCAGTGGCCCTTGTGTCCATGCTTGTTGCCTACAATATTAAAGAAACTACAACTTTATTGCCTTTTTGACGTATGACTAGTACTATATCACAAATACTGCAACAGATCATCCTTGCTGGCCTTGTAGAAAGGGGTTACCAAGTTCTTATGAATGGGCCTGGAATTGTTTAGTGATTGTTGATCACTAAAATTTGATGACCACTACGTTTTGGGCCCTTTGCCGTTTTCCTTGAAGCCTCTAAAACACATATAGCGTCTCTCTGTTATTGGCCATGCACATATTATCCTTGTATCAATGCCTCTCATTTGTCAAGTATCCCCAGAGGATCTAGTTTTTACTCACCTAGAGTAGCAGTTTGGGCTAAGGAGTGCCCTCTGTTATGACCTCTTCACCTGAGCGCTGGTCTGAGGGCGGGCAAGGGGGTAGGGGGCCAAGGAAGATGGGAAACTTGCCACCAATTCCTTGGGGACAACAGGATGGGGGGTAAATCCCGGAGGACTCCCGAGGAAGAAGGAGGAATAAAAGTGTCACCCCAGGAACTTTTCAGCGTGAGAGCCGGACTGAGTGCAGCGGTTTGCTCCTCCGAACTGCAGCTCCCAGCTCTGGGCCGAGGATGATTCGATTGGTCACATTACTCTGCATGTAGCCTATTAGTGTTCCCGGAAGGCAAAAGAAAGGGGGAGGGGGCAAAAGAACAACACCATGTCACAGTTCATTGAAAGAGCTGCTTGTTGGTTGGTGTCCTGCCGCTGATGGGAGTAAATGAGTATGGGAATGAAAAGGTGTGCATGCGCGCGCATGTGTGAGTGTGTGTGTGTGTGTGTGTGTGTGTGTGTGTGCGCATACATACAACAACAGTACGCAGGACACTATGTTGTTTTCTGTGAAACTCTTGTACAGATGGTTATTAATACTTTAGTCGTGTAGGATTTTTATGGTGTGGCTGAAGGCTGAGCCGTCTGTATGTCTGTATGTCTGTCCTCACAAAAACAGACCAATCACAGCTCATACCGTCGTGTGCATGACATCACAAAACTGAAATTTAAAAGCGAAACGTAACATTGGTGTAACTCGCTGCAGCAGAGGCTGTTTGTGGTCAACTTCTCAGGCACAAACCAATCACACATCACCTGCCAAGCTTCAGCAATGTTAGCTAGCGCTATTAGCTTAGACATCAGTTTAGTTGTTAATTTTTGGTAAGCCAACACTTAAATTTCCTATTTATATGTATTGATTCCAAACAAGGTTGGACTGAACATCAACCTTCAAAGTGAGGACCAGCCAGTGAGGAGGGTTGGAGCAGAGAAAATATTAAGGGCTGTTAATCAGCCTCTATGGCTGTTTTTTAAACCAATACAATCAGGTAAATGCAAAGTCCTATCAGAACAGCATCGGCCTTCAATTAAAGGCTGGACTAAAACATAAACTAAACATCAGCCTTCAAGGCCAAGATCAGCCTGTGAGGAGGGTTGGAGCAGAGAAAAGCCTTAAGCTTTTAATCTTAATCTATTTGATTTGTTATCTTGGTTCTTTTTCGTTTGGATACATATAAATACAAGGTAATATAAGCATTGACGAAAACATGTTTTGCAACAAAAATTAGTATGTATGTATTGGTTTAAAAAACAGTCTTAGAGGTTGATTAACAAACAAAGCTTTTATCTGCTCCAAACCTCCTCACACTCTGTCTTGCTTTTTTTTAATGTGACCTATGATTAAAACAATATATACAGTTTAAACATTTTAAAACATTGCAATCATACGTATGGGTAAAAAGTTAGTGGGACATGTTAAACATTTAAACTTTACACCAACCAGTACATTCATTAACATCCTCACCTTTCCATAGGTTCTGAAAAGTGACATATTACCCAAAAGTACGTGATTTTGTGCCTTTACCAAAATCTACCCTGGAAGATTGTTGTGAATTCATATGGTCTAAAGCCCAACCACACTTAACTAGATATTATAGAGCACTTCTTTGTTAAAGGAGCTATATATGATATTCAGCCACTACATGTCACTCTAGAGCACCAGCATCTCAGACCAAAACAAATGGCCGTGTGCAGCGCGATGGCCACACTGACACTAACATGCATTAACATACACTAACATACACTAACATGCATTAATATACACTAACATACACTAACATGCACTAACATGCACTAACATGCACACTAACATGCACTAACATGCATTAACATGCGCACTAACATGCACACTAACATGCACATTAACATACACTAACATACACTAACATGCATTAATATACACTAACATACACTAACATGCACTAACATGCACTAACATGCACACTAACATACACTAACATGCACACTAACATGCACTAACATGCATTAATATACACTAACATACACTAACATGCACTAACATGCACACTAACATGCACTAACATGCACTAACATGCACTAACATGCATTAATATACACTAACATACACTAACATGCACTAACATGCACTAGCATGCACACTAACAT
>OMKK01077008.1:0-26932 GCA_900302305.1 Polymixia japonica
CTCAGCTGACAAGGGGCAAGCAGGCCTATACCCAGCAGATTGAGGAGCTGAAGAGGCACATAGAGGAGGAAGTTAAAGTGTGTGAACAGCAATAACATAGTATTATAGTATTTTATAGTTAATTTAAACCAGTTCATTAATCTTTTTTTTTTTATATATACAACTCTTTGTGTGTTTCTTTGAAAGGCCAAGAATGCCCTGGCCCACTCTGTTCAGTCAGCTCGTCATGACTGTGACCTTCTCAGGGAGCAGTATGAGGAGGAGCAGGAGGCCAAGACTGAGTTACAGCGTTCGATGTCCAAGGCCAACAGTGAGGTCGCTCAGTGGAGGAGCAAATATGAGACTGATGCTATTCAACGCACCGAGGAGCTTGAAGAAGCCAAGTAATGAACAAATGTTGGAAATTGTACAATTATCACATGTATTGATTCCTCAAATGAGTGTAATAAAAAAGTTTGCCCATCTTCACAGGAAAAAGCTCGCCCAGCGTCTTCAGGATGCAGAGGAGTCTATTGAGGCCGTGAATGCAAAATGTGCCTCTCTGGAAAAGACTAAACAGAGACTGCTGGGTGAGGTGGAGGACCTGATGATTGATGTGGAGAGAGCTAATGCTCTGGCTGCTAACCTTGACAAGAAGCAGAGGAACTTTGATAAGGTATCAACTAAAAGCTAAGAGATAAAAGGTGTTCGTGTCTTTGATCTAGTTTCTAATTGCAGTGAATGATTCAATTCAAAGGTTTTGGCAGAATGGAAGCAGAAGTACGAGGAGAGCCAGGCTGAACTGGAAGGAGCACAGAAAGAGGCTCGCTCACTGAGCACTGAGATGTTCAAGATGAAGAACTCCTATGAAGAAGCTCTGGACCATCTGGAGACCCTGAAGAGGGAGAACAAGAACCTGCAACGTAAGCAAACCTTGTTTATGATTAATAAACTTTTTTCAAACAGGATAAAAACTGTAAACTTCAAGTAAATTCAAGAATTTACATTACCTTATACACATAAAATGTTCTATAAATTTGCTCTATATTTGTAATTATGATGCCTATACAATATAGTATACTAATACTAATAAATATTATACTGCTCCAACAGAGGAAATCTCCGATTTGACTGAACAAATTGGAGAGACTGGTAAGACCATTCATGAACTTGAGAAGGGAAAGAAGACAGTTGAGGGTGAGAAGTCAGAAATCCAGACTGCTCTGGAAGAAGCAGAGGTAAAATTAAATCACAATCCTGTCCTATCCTTTGTAACTATTATCCTATCCTATAATGCTTACAAAGATGGTAGAGCTGTGCTTATCCAAACCCCTTCGAAGTGCCAGTTGTACAAGAAGTGAAATGTTTCGAACACTGAAACACATGAAAATTCTAGAAAATTTTATTAAAGGTCTGGTTTAAAGTTCTCGGTCTTGACTATGACTCGACCTCATTTAGTCCTGTTAATGACTTGCATAAAAATAACAAAGCCCAATCGCTGTCTTGTCCACTAGTTAATTAGTCTTTGCTCTACTAATGTTACTCTAGTCTATTTGACATTGGTTACATTTCTTACAGGCTACACTGGAGCATGAGGAATCCAAGATTCTCCGTACTCAGTTGGAGCTCACCCAAGTCAAGAGTGAAATTGACAGGAAGCTTGCAGAGAAGGATGAGGAGATAGAGCAGATCAAGAGGAACAGCCAGAGAGTGATGGAGTCCATGCAGAGCACTTTGGATGCTGAGGTCAGGAGCAGGAATGATGCCCTGAGAATCAAGAAGAAGATGGAGGGAGATCTGAACGAGATGGAGATTCAGCTGAGCCATGCCAACCGCCAGGCTGCTGAGGCCCAGAAGCAGCTGAGGAATGTCCAGGGACAGCTTAAGGTATGTCCCTACTCCATTTGACATTATGTGATGCTTAGTAAAGAACTTGGTGACATTTGTAGATACATTCATCTACTTTTTTCAGGATGCCCAACTGCACCTTGATGATGCCATAAGAGGACAGGAAGACATGAGGGAGCAGGTCGCCATGGTGGAGCGCAGGAACACCCTGATGCTGGCTGAGATTGAGGAGCTCAGAGTTGCCCTGGAGCAGAGTGAGAGATGCCGCAAAGTGGCTGAACAGGAGCTGGTTGATGCCAGTGAGCGCGTGGGGCTGCTGCACTCACAGGTAAATAAAAGACTTTCATAGAATAGCATGTAAAGTACCTAGAGAATGAAAATGATTTAATCAAAGATATTATATGTTTAGAATACCAGCCTCATCAATACTAAGAAGAAGTTGGAGGCTGACCTTATACAGATCCAAGGTGAGGTGGAAGATACGGTTCAGGAAGCAAGAAATGCTGAGGAAAAGGCCAAGAAGGCCATCACTGATGTGAGTGATCCCAAACCATTATCATGAAGGAAGGAACAAAATATAAAGAACATTGCAATTCACTATGTTACTGCATTTAACCCCATGTTTCGAATAAATCTAGTTCTATACTGATTGAAAATGTGCACTAGGCCTACATCTGACAATTAATGCAAATTTGCAGGCTGCCATGATGGCAGAAGAGTTGAAGAAGGAGCAGGACACCAGCTCTCACCTGGAGAGGATGAAGAAGAACCTGGATGTCACAGTCAAGGACCTGCAGCACCGTCTGGATGAGGCTGAGAACCTGGCCATGAAAGGCGGCAAGAAGCAGCTGCAGAAACTGGAGGCTAGGGTACGTGTCTGTAGACCAAAACAGTCATATATATTCTAAGCTACGACGACATTTTGCATTTCAAAGATTACGCTTTCTCTTTCATTCAAGGTTCGTGAATTGGAGAGTGAAGTTGATGCTGAACAGAGGCGTGCGGCTGAGGGCATCAAGGGCGTCCGTAAATATGAGAGGAGAGTGAAAGAGCTCACCTATCAGGTATTTTGCAATTTTGGACACCATGTATCATACAGGGCAATTAAAAATAGTAGGCTTAGGTCTTTCTACTATTGCAATCCTCTATAATCCCTGATTTACCAGACAGAGGAGGACAAGAAGAATGTTATCAGACTTCAGGATCTGGTGGACAAGCTGCAGCTGAAAGTGAAGGCCTACAAGAGACAGGCTGAGGAGGCTGTACGTACACTTAATTCCCAAAATGACCGTATTTTGAAATCACCATTCAGCCCAGGTGTTCTAACATGTAACATATGTTATTATACAGGAGGAGCAGGCCAACACTCACCTGTCCCGGTACAGGAAGGTGCAGCATGAGCTGGAGGAGGCTCAGGAGCGCGCTGACATCTCCGAGTCCCAGGTCAACAAGCTGAGAGCCAAGAGCCGTGAAATGGGAAAGGTAACATTAACACTGAACTATCTGATAGCAATCCAGTTTGTTGAAATGCTTTCTTTAAATTAAGACTCAATGTTGGTTATTTGTTTTAAATTAAAATGACTTCTTTTTTTATTATTCTAGGGCAAGGATGCAGAGGAGTGAAGAAATAACAGCAGGAGCCAGTAACAAGAAGTCGTACAATATGAATTTCTTGTTACATGTTCACTATGACATGTTAAGCATGTTGTGATCACTGAAGTCAATAAAAGTAGCATTTGCACTAGTGTCTGTAAAACCCTTGTTTATATACTGTACATATCTCTAGAAAAACAAACCAAATAATGGCCTAACTTTCAGTGTCCAGTAGGGGGCGGTCTCAAATAGGGTATGTTTATTGTGCCTAAACCACCACTTGTATGCTCTCGAGGAATACAGGCCCTCACTCAAGTTGAAGTGTTATTCAATAAAAGTAAAGTTTATTCAGCATACTGTATGCGGAGAGCAGACAGAGAATAACAGTGTAGTCCATGTGAGTGTGTTCTAACCTAAAGGAGAGAATACCAAAGCTTTGATAGAGTAAGACAAAGTGGTGCAGCAGGGTATGACATAGAAGATTTAAGATTCACGGTCGGCCTTGAGGCAGCCTGGTGCTGGTACAAACTAGCTCCCTCGCAGCGCAAATTTAAATCGGAAAAAGAAATGCATGACGACGAACACATACATTTTTGAACAGAGCAGAATAATGTTTTGGACAGTTCAATATAAATAAAATGTTCAATACTCATGTGTAGGCTAGTGTTTGACGTTTTCACATTATTTAAGGTTTTTAATGTAAAGTTATGGTATTCTGGAAATTATAAGATTTAGTATAATTACATTGAATAATTTAAGTGCTATATGTGCTCACATACAAACCATAGGTCAAAACATTGATACATTTGGCTGAATTATAAAAACCAGAGGTGGTACTAAATGAAGAGCCGTTTGGGAGCCGAAAGAGCCGACTCTTATTGCTGAGCTGAGCCAAATGATCTGACTCACTAAAAAGAGCCGGAATTCACATCACTAGTTTGAATGGGTCCAGCACGGGTTGAACCCGTGTTCAATATCCCATGTAAAACCCGGGGTTTGTGTGTAAAAGGGTTGTAAGAGTGAATATCCTGAGGTGAAAACAGAGCCAAAGATTGGCTCAGAAGTCCTTTAAATCCTTTAATAATTAAATTAGGGCAATGAAACCATTCATTAATATTAATAGAATGTTCCAGCATTTACAATATAAACAGTCATAACGAGAAACAAACCAGAGAAAGCAGTTCCAATAGGAACAATGTAGGCTACTTTCTATCCACATCAGTAATTCAGAGTTTAGGTATGTATAAAATCTTACATTTTGAAACTGAACTGAAGTTTTGCGCTTTTTGTCGCTTACAACAACAAAAAAAACACGTGAAATCTGCAGTTTCACAAGTGAAATGTCGAAAACCACGTGTCAGATTCAGGTGGCTTATATTTTCACGTTTTTGTCCGAAAACCGCTTTTCACTTTAATGCAACCAGGGCTAATTGGGAAAGCACAACAATGCTGATGGCGGACCTGACAGGCTTAGCAGCAGTCAATTTAGGGGCAAGGTGAATAAACTCAAACAGAAAAGTTTTTGTAAAATGTAATGACATAGTCTACTTTCATATTGGAATGAGTCCAATTAGTTAAAATTATTAGAAATATAGTAAACTAGTTTGGTTATTCGGAAATTAACGTGAGGTTGAACTGCTATTTTTCTGGGTCTGGAAAAACTGGCTAATAAAAACCTTCAGCATGTAAGGTAAAATGGTAAAATGAAGTATAGATGGTTTCTCCAGCGCCATTATTGTTTACGTCGCTAGGTGTCAGCATTGCACGGGAAGCGCTCTTCCAGCCTGTGTTGTGTTCTACGCGACGGGCCGAACGGGGCAAATGGCGTGGAAATGGTGGAACGCCGCAGACGATAGCAATAGTTTCACATTTTCGCGTCCTGTAACTTTTTTTTAAGGATGTTAATTACTTTCCGTCGATATTTGATATATTAATCAAGCTTTTGAGATGAGTTCTCCTTTGCTTTCTGATGCGCCTACCCAGTTAGTTCGCTCGATGCGCAGTGCGCATTGCTGCTCTCGCTGCTCTTGCTGGCTGGACTGCTGCTGCATTGTAAACAAGACCGTCTGCGGCTGCAGAGGCGCTGCGAGTGGAAGAGGAGCCGTGCATACTGTCAGTAGTAGTTCACGTCACAGCCTAAAAATATATTTTTGCAACAAACGCATGTTTTTGAATGCTTTATTATTTTAATTAACGATGCTACTGAGAAATTGTCTTAAAGCCAGCAAAGAAGAAGATTCGTTGCACCGGACCCCTGTCAGTTAACTTATTCACTAACGTTACTTCCGACCGTCTAGCAGGCGTTATCCCAATTTCATTTGTCAGATGGACTCGGGGACCGATATTGTGGCGGCCAGAAAGCACTACTGCCGAGCAACATTAATGCAAGTATAAACTTCCACTTGAATCCCAGGAAAATGATTAAACCCAAGGAAAGCCCAGATGGTGAGGATACGAGTGCAACCTCACAACCCCCTCCACCATGCGAGCGCATGTCTTTGCAGAAGAGTAGCATATGCTCCCGCTCTTACTTTATGGTTGTGATGGTATTTTTTCATATATACATTATCAATGTTATAGCACTTCTGCTATACGTGCATTACAACAACGGCCAAGGAGAGCTTGCCACTCCAAGTCACAAGACTCCAAGCAGTAATAATCATCAGTTCCCTGAATCGCATTATCCGCCATCAAAATTGGAGTTTATGCGTGATGTTTTTCTTCCCCGAATTGAGGGTATAAAGGTAAATATTGCCACTCACTCACTCACTCACTCACTCACTCACCAGCTAAGGCGGCACTCTACTTTATGAATTATTTAACCTTTGATTTATCCTTCAGGTGGGACATGTCCAGAAGGTGTCACTAGTGCCAGATAAAGTGCATGAGATGCGGACACTTAGTCTGAAACCTCTTCTCTTTGGTAAGAGTTACTTACCAAACACCCTTTGTATACAACATTGTATTTGAAAAGGCTTATACCCAAAGACTGGAGAAATGTAAATATAACTTGATTTGCCTGCTGGCAAATATATTTCTTGTGTGATGAAGTTGAGGATCACTAGCCTGACAGGAAAGTTAGGCAAAACTGAATTGTTAGTTTCACAGAAATAACATTGTCACTGTGATAACATACTGTATGTGCTCGTTGGCCCCAAACTCACTCTGTCTTTCGTTGTTTGTGCAGAGATTCCTGAATTCTTGTCAGATGAGGAGTGCCGTGTTGTGATGCAGCTCGCACAGCTAAAGGGTCTAATGGAAAGCCAGCTAATGGTGCAAGAGGGCCAGGAAGAGCTGGTGGAGGAGCTAAACCTTAGCCCAGAAGAGATCTTCAACCTTCTTGATATCAACAAGGATGGGCAGTTACAACCACAGGAGGTATACATCAATTTGTGCATCGCGAGGAGGGCATTAATTGCGTGTAACATTGGTTCTTGTCCTAAAGGCTTTCTTTGCTGCTGGATCTCGCACAGATATTGACTCATTCCCGGGTGAGGGATGGCATCTGGCTCACACCAGAGAATCTGCAAGAAATCTATGCTGGGCTCAATGCTGACAAGGATGGTAATGGTGAGATGTCAACCTAATTTGTCATTTTAGGTTGTACCAGAGACTATTCACATTAGAGTTACTACTGATCCTCTCTAGCTTCAGAAAGGGCTGCAAGCCAAATTTAAATCTACCCAAGCAGGAAAGTGATTTTTCTAAACCACCGTGAGAGGTACTTTTGGAAAAATCTGAATCCAATTGTTCTGCGATGTACAGTGTATTTAAATGTAACGTAATGCCGTGTTTGGACAGAATCTTAATGCGTCTATCTATAAGCGAGGCATCAGACTAGATGTGTTGTTATTTTGGGGCAGGTCTGCTGAGTCTGGAGGAGTTCAGGCTTCTGAGCAGTGATGCTTTCCAGCGCTTCCTGATACAGCGCGGGGTGAAGAGAAGCCAACTAGTGAGGAACAGCAGACACACGTGGCTTTACCAGGGTAAAGGAGCACACCAGGTCCTTCAAGATCTCAAGAAGAGGTGAGAAAGTTACACCGCTGTCAAGTATTACTGCTCTCTTATTTCTGTTTTTTTCTGTCCTCTCTTTCCTATGTTACAGTATGGATTGTATTATAAAATAATACTAAGTTTAAAGGTGCCATCTGTAATATGTTCAAATCAAATAAAAAGTCGTATTACCACATTGTATTGTAAGATATAGTATAATGGTGATTGCCTGAAAGCTTCCCCTCTCTCTCTGTTTTGATTGTGCCTCAGTGGCGCTGTTTCCCTCTACTTTCTGGTCTTTGTTTTGCTTTGACGGCCCGTCAACCATATCCTCCCCTCAGCCTGGACAAGCCGGAAACACAGTGCTTCTTGTTTTGGTTTGGTATTGTAGTTCACCTCACTAACGCTAGAGTGCTGATCTTACTGATAGCACCTTTACGGTGTGCAGTAGTCACAGATTATTTGACCCAGACTTGCTAGGAACTAACTTTCTGTCTTTTTTTTTTTTTTTTTACCTCTGTCTAATAAAGAGTGATTCACCTTACTCGGCTCCCATCTGCATTGGTGGACCTAAGTGAGCCGCTCCAGGTGGTTCGCTATGAGCAGGGAGGACACTACCATGCCCACCACGACAGCGGCCCTGTGTATCCTGAAACTGCCTGCACACACACGCGACTTGCAGCCAACACCTCTACTCCTTTTGAGACGTCTTGCAGGTGAGACTGTAGAGGTAGGCGTTGTCGACCGGGGGTCATGTCAGAATATGTATCTAAATTATATGCATACACGGCAGGCACATGCAGCTCCGGGGGGGGCCCAAAAGAGCTGCCTGTGCCCGCCGCGGGCTGTATTTCCCGGGGCTGCCTGCCTGCCAGTTCTCCCTCTCGATGATATGGAGCTCCGTAGCTCCGTAGGGGCCGGGCTGCAGCGCCCGGGGATGCCTCTGTCGGGCTGCCTTCCCTGCCTGGAAGTGGTGCTGTCGTGACTGACTGGCTGGAAAGATGTTGTTTTTACCACATAATTATGTCATTTTTACTACATAATTATGTCGTTTTAACAAGAAAATATATAGTTTTTGCTATATAAGATGTCGTTATAAGGAGAAAAGATGTTGTTTTTACTACGTAAGATGTCGTTTTAACAAGCTACCCCGGCAAAGAAAAAAATGCACACCTGCCAGCACTGCACTTCCGTAGATAACTGCCTGTGTTACTTTTTGTGATGTTGGATTGCCAGCTTTGTAAAGATTTGTTTGCTCATTCTTTTGTTTTAAAATTGTGTGTATGTGCACGCACGCATGATTGTGTCAATTTAAATCTGTGTTGCACACCTAGGTACATCACAGTTCTCTTCTACCTGAACTCTGTTGAGGGAGGTGGGGAGACCGCATTCCCTGTGGCAGACAACAGAACCTATGATGAAGTGGTGCGTAGTTGTGTGCGGGTCCATTAAAGTGCACAGCTGGCCCACTGGGCCTGTGAAGTACTGTGTACATAATGTGCACGTCTATCATATTTGTGTAAACTCGCTTTTTGTCATTGAATGTATGGCCCTGGGATTAGATTAATATTGTCACTAAATTTGATTGTGTGTGTGTGTGTTAGGCCCTCATACAGAATGATGTGGATCTTTTGGACACAAGAAAGAATTGTGACAAGAGTAACCTGAGGGTGAAACCTACCAAAGGGACAGCCGTGTTCTGGTACAACTACCTTTCTGATGGAAGAGGTACAATTTGTCATCCACCACACAGCATGTTGGTTTAAAAAAATAAATCCTACATAGAAAATGTGATTGATTGATTGATTAAATGATTCCGGGGTTCAAACCCCTATTGATTTGTTAAAGGTTTAAGGTCATCTAGAACAGAGCTATATGAGAGCATTGAAAGGTGAGGTTCAGTGAGAATATTGGTTACGCCAGAGTGCTTGGTATAAATAAGTTAACAAAAAGAAATCTGTCATTCATGAAAGTCTTGATTGTCTATGGCAGGAATATGTTGATTCAAAGCTGGATTGATGACTCAGAACTGTGTTCATGTGTTCTCATTTATCCTCATCAAAATACTGTTTTAGAGTAATTTGAAGTCACATTTGTGTAGTCACATCTATCATATCATATCATCATATAGAAATGCAAAATGGAGCTAAAACATCAGCATGAATCCTTTTAAAAAAACAGAAACATATTAAAGGAACGCGCCAACATTTTGGGAACACTTATTTATACACTTGTACACACCTATTTCTAGAACTTGATCCCAGGTGCACGCAATCACTACACCCAGTGACAAGACAAGAAATAGGTCCAGACACTAAGTGCTTCAAAAACAACATTTTTCAACTCATTTTTACACTTTTATTTCTACATGTTAAATATACAAGACCCAACATGTAATTAAGACAGCTTTGGAGTTGTTGGAAGGTGCATTTCTTCACTTTTGATGGAGCACAGCTATATTACCCACCTGCATCCAGTCTTTATGCTAAGCCAGGTTAGCATGTACCCAGAACTATCTTTGTACTGGAAGCACAGAGATGAAATTGATATCAATCTCCTCATAAGACAGCAAATGGGTGTATTTTCCAAAATGTTGGTGTGTTCCTTTAAACAGTTATGGATATTGAATACGCTCTTTTTTATCATGATTTTGTTTTTCCTATAGGTTGGGTGGGGGAGCAGGATGAATACTCTCTGCATGGAGGCTGTGTGGTCACACATGGCACTAAATGGGTCGCCAATAAGTGGATCAACATTGATCCGGACTACCAGCGACAGGCTCGCTACCAGCAGTTGGTGTCACAGCTGCCGGAGGATGAGGACGATGAAGGGACGATGCCAAACCCTGAACTGCACAGTTCTGACATCCATCAAGACTTGTAGCTCATAAACCAAAAAAAAAAAAGACCTAACCATCCCCTGTCCTGTGCACAACTTCCTTTGATAATATCCCCTGCGGCCAGTATGTAGAGAGAAGTTATATTCAGGGACTGTCACTGTTATGCAAATGTAAAGGGAGATTTTCGTGTTTTAAAATTGCTTGTATGTTTTTTCTATATTATTTACGAGAACGCTCCTCTTTGCATGTTTTAGCTGCACAAGTTTTTGGTATGTTGTCATTGACAAAAATTGCACTTGAAAAATGAAATGGCATACCGTAGACATTCCAATGCCCTGCCTAGTCATTGTGTGCCATAACCAAAAAAAACAAACCTCCCACACAGTGTGATGCATGTTTATTGTTACGTTGTTCCTTACATTCATTGTTATTTTGTCAAATGTTTCTTGGTAGACATATTTAATGTATTGTTGAGTGTAATGAATTTCAGATGTTCCATTTTGTTTGTTTGTTCTTATTTTATTATTCCAAAATGCACTGAATCACTTTCCCTTGTTAAAAATAAAAATTTAATTTATGAGCTAATCCTCCTTGTCAGAATTCAACATTTAATTCTTTATTTTACATATCTTTAAGACAAAGTATATGTCTACTTATCAGTATTTCTCAATAGCAAAATGAAAATGAGTCCTTCCCAAATAGTTGCACAGTACAGTGTATTTACAAACAACCTTAGGTCACACTATTGGATCAGTAGACTACTTTATATGTAGTTGTAGTCATTTTATTTTACTTTCATTCAATACATTCAAAACGAAAAGTCACAGTTATTCCCTGCAGTAGCCTACATGTCATGATAGAGTTTCCATCTCTGTTATAGAGTTGCTGTGTAGACATCTGGATGAGCAGTTAAAGTCTTGTGCTGCAGTGCATTTCCTGCAATAAGAATTTTTTTTTTTACAGTTGTTAATTATTCAAGGTAACATAACTAGCAATAACTAGCAATAGAAAAATTAACTGCTATGCTTGTGTATTTGAATGTGGATATCGACTGCAGACGCACCACTGTATACTCGTATCTGGGAAATGAAGATGCTCCACGGTGGTTAAGACAGTACAGCACAGCGTCATGGACGGTAGCAAAAAGACGTCTCTTTGTAATTGACTCGGAGAAGAACTGTCCAAGCTCTAGCTGCTCCGCCACAGTGGCTAAATGGAGAAGAGGTAACAAGCACAGATGCCACAAGATGAGACCTATTCATCAAATAACCTTGACCCAGTTGAGATGGCATTAACTTACCCTGACACCCAGCCATGTAGACGTCCACATCTATCTCACTGAAGTCCTGGAAAATCTGTCAAAATAAATGATTCATGTTTCTCCTGTTACATGATAATTATTGTTTTCAACTTTCTTGGCACTCGTTAAAGAGTCGTCATTATACCACCCGTTTGATATCTATTCTCCCCTTTCCCTCATCCAGTGTTATTAAAGTGGTAATCTCGAAGATCTCCAAAGAGTTTCATTTAAATAAGTGTCTGTTAAGTCACTATCTTGCCGAATGAGGTAACACAATGGTGATTGAGGCTATGGTCCACTGATGAAAGGCCTTGCATTTGCAGTATTATGGGTATTAAAAACTGGGTGTCTTTCCTTTTGAAGTGCGGTCCAATTACACACCTGCAATTACCGCTTTTCACCATAGGTGCCGCCAAAGACAACGAAACGGAGAGCTTCGAGATTGCCACTTTAACATAGCAGTCCAATAGCCTCTTTAACTCCTCCCGCACTACTTACGTTTTTCATAGTCTTGATAGCTACAGTATCAATGAAGTTGGCCGTGGAGAGGTCGAGAATTATGGAGTGAATGTCCCAGGTCCACTTTCCAAGGGACCCCAGAGAGACCCTTTCCAAGTCATGACTCAGGGTGTCCTCACTACTGGAGCCAAGAGTGGTGGTGTCCCCATCCTGGAGCTCCGACACTGACCCTATGCTGGTGCTGTCTGGATCCCCTCCTTTAAGGTACTCCCACCTACAGTGACCGTCTGGTGTCCGAGGCGTTGTTGGCATGACGAAAACAGTTCCGTTCTCCCTCCCACTCCAGCCCTGGTGTTCCTCCTGTATAACGTTCCCATCCACGCCTATGTTGTTCCAACGGCCAACCTCCTCTTCCACAGAGAACACAGCCTCTCCAGCCATCTTTTCAGCGACCCTCTGTGCTCGCCTCTGCACGGGGCCAGTTAAAGAAGTGATTTTTAGACTTCTTTGATTTAATTGAAGTTGAACTCTGAGTAAACACTGAGAATACAAATCCTTAGGGATACAACTATGTTATTTATGATCAGTGTATTACCTCTCTCTTGGCTTGCCTCTTTGCCCTTCTCTCAGCCCTCCTTTGTCTACGCTTCTGTTTTGCCTCCTGTCTCCTCTTGTAGATAATCATTTTGCTAATGTCAAGTCCACTCTAAAAACAGAAAATATTCACACACATTATAATTATGACCACAATTATAAAAGAAAGAAGAAAAATGCAAAGAAAGTAAAGACTTTAAAATCCAGCTGAAAAGTATTATTGTTATACTAAAGAAGATGAACCTTTTCTTTCAGGGCCTCAAGGTAGAGATCGGCATTGGCGAAGTACACAGTGGCAGAGGAACGGAAAATAGTAATGCCTGGAACTTCTCTCACCTGCCAAATAGAGAAACACCGTCAGCCTTCAGAGTTGGTAGAAAAACAAGTTTTTACTCAGGGCATTCTCTCTCTCTCTCTATTTCTCTCTGTTGGGTTTTTACCTCTCTGTGGGTCTCTATATCCACATAAAGTTCTGTACCTGGAACATGTCCCAGAACAGAGTATGTTGGCCTGAAGGAAAACAGAGATGTTGTAATAAAAAAAATATATACATTTTTCATCCCTTCCTACTCCATATGTCAGTTGCTGACTTAGCTTTTCACGTACAGTATCACTGAAACATAGCAGAGTGAGAAATATATAGTATGCTGAGCTAAAGGGTTAGCTTACAGCTGAGTCCTGAAGATAACAGTAAGCAGAGCGAAGAGGATGGATGCTGCGAGACCCAGGTCCAGATTGAACAATAGTGTTGATACCCAAGTGACCAACCAGATTGCCTGGAGGAATGAAGAATGACGTTGATGTCTTCATTAGTAACGATTACCAGAAGGGAATTGGAATAACAACATATCTTCAATCTTCACCACAAATAATGCTTTTGTAATCGCTGTATTTATGCATGTTTTAAAAATTATATTACACGTCTATACATTTATCCTCTCACCAGATCAACTTTGTTGCGCCTCCACAGTGTATTGATGTCAGAGTATTGTTTAAACATACCCTTCAGATTTACAAAGACAATAGCCGCAAGGACAGCCTGAAACAAGCACAGCAATGAGTTTTATGTATGAAATACCCAGAACATCATATTAACATAACATATTAACAGACTCCCACATACCTATCACCGAAAGCAATGCAAGCATAACATAAACTTTTACAAACTTTGTAAAACATTATTCCACAAAAGTGTAAACATGCAGTACATTAACAGTACCTTGGGCAGCTCCTGGAACAGTGGCCCAAGCTTCAGTATCGTCACCAAAACTATTACAGCGGAGGCCATTCCAGCCATCTACAAAACAGACATCCTTCAGAAAACACAGGTTTGATGCAAAACATTTTTGGTTTAAACAAACATGCCAACATCATATTTTGGAGAGTTCAACTATAGGACTATACGAGTATAATTCCACAGTTTGCTAAACTATCATTTAATTTAAGTAGTTTTCCCAATACTGATAAAGCCTAGCCCCAGACAAAAAACACATTTTCTATAGTAACTTTTAGTATGACTACACTTAACCCATGAAGCCAGTCCTTTTTACTGAATGTCACAGCTCCAACCTCACTGCCATTTTTCAGCAATCATTTATGTCCCTGGAAAAAAGCATTTCTATTTGCATTTGGGGATGGAAAAAAGGCACAACTGAAAGCAGTACATAAGTTTCCTCTCACTTGTGTTTTTCCACCAGTGCTCTCCTGGATGAGACTGCGGGACATAGAGGAGCAGACAGCGTAGCACTGGAAGAAGCCACCCACTGCATTACTGAGACCCAGAGCCACCAACTCCTGCAGCAGGTGGACACAGAGAAGACAATTATAAAAAGTCAAGCGAAAGAAATATGTGGAAATGACTGTATGCTACCAATGGATGGTGTTATCAGAATCCATAGAAAGTTAATATGGGTTCTGGTTTACCTGGTTGCTGTCCACCTTGTAGCCATGTTTAAGTGCAAATGTTTTGCCAAGTGAAATGGATATGGCATATCCTACAATGGCCAATGCAAAAGCATCACCAATAACTTCTCCGAAAAGGTTTACATCTGGTGAACTGGGTGAACTTAAACTGGTGGACAGGCAGAGGACAAGAAGAAAGTCAGGACAAATGGAGTCTAACCAATCATGGGTTAGGAGATTGAGTCAACAAAGTAACATCAATTTGGCTGCTTACCCACTAGGAATTTCCCCAACTACTGAGATGGTGTAGTTGCTATTCAAGTGGGCATATGATGATATCAATGTGGCTGCCACAATCTAATCACAGAAAACATATAAACTCACACACCTGAGCATTTGTACACATGCACAAACATCAAAACACGACCACACACTTTAATCATTAAACTTCAATCATTAAAAATCTGGTCAATCATATACTACTAACATACCTAATCATTGGCTACAAATGTCTGATTTTTGCTGTATCTTGCACGAATACACTAGCTCTGGCCAAAACACTGATTCAACATTTTTATTCTACTGCGTCTGTTTTTTTCCAGGGCTGCAATATCAGCATGGTCAGAGTGTGTACAGAGGCAACAACTCAAGGTTTCAACTCAAGAGAGGCCGGAGAAAGTGTCCTTGTGTTAACTGACTGTGATGAGTTCCACTGGGATGGGCACCGGTAGCTTTGGGCTAAGATAGGAGTTGAGCTCCTTAGCCGCAATGAGGAACACCATGGACACAGCACTGACCACCAGCGTGGGAAGATGGGTCTTAGGCAACAAGTAGCAAACATCCACCAAGGTCTGAGAGCAAACAAAGGCAAAACAAGGACGGCTGATGATGGATGGTTAATGTTACGTAGACGCACGCACGCACACACACAGACATAACACGCACACACACAGACATAACACGCACACACATACACGATCATGCTGACTTCACTAAATTTTGTCCAGTTAAGCATTTATTATAGAGACCTAAGCTGTGTTGAGGACACTGTGACGATAAAAGAAATGCAGATCAGCACTAGAGTAGTAAAAACAATAGGAACCAGTAGCAAAAACTTTGTTTTTGATACTCACATACACCAGTGACAGAGGTCCACTGAACCGTGTGGGTGACACTCCAAAGATGTACTTTAATTGTGCCACTACTGCATGGGCAGCAGCAGCTGTTGTATAGGCCCGCACCAGTGGTTCTGAGAGGTAGGTTCCGACAAACCCAAACTTTACCAAACCCAGCACCACCTATGCACAAACATTCATAAAGTAATGATTTTTAGCAGCAGTAATAACAGTATGGGAAGTCTCATTGTGTGGGATGCTCTGTTTGGAGACCTGGATGAGTCCTCCCAGGACGGTGGTGGCAGCGGCCACCTGCACCCTGTATGAGTCCCTGGCAGCTATGTCCACTTCTGCAGCGTCAGTAAGGTTTGTCCCATTCGTTTTGAGGAAGGCCATGTCTGGGGCTAGTCTCTCTGTCACACTTCCCACCATGATACTGAGCACTGCAAATGTACCTGAACACACCGTGCAGGAGCAACACATGCACATTAACCAAGAGGTTATACCGGCTTTGGTATAACAGCTTTCTTTCTACTTACCGATGGATATATGACGGGATGTCCCAAAGAAGAAATAGACTAATGCTGGATAGAGGGATGTGTAAAGCCCAAATACAGGAGGCAGGGAGGCCAACAATGCGTATGCCATCCCTGAGGAAAGCAGGAAACATGTGTCATTACAGTGGCTTCAATATACAGAAACATGGAGAGTTTTGCATTTTCAGGCTCAAAGGCAGACAGGTGGAACAAACACCCGCCAGAAGGCTGATGAATAATTGTACCAATCATGTATTGCTCTTACCAGGCGAACAATATGCAGAATGTTAATTTGCTTATGACACCTATGTATTTTTCTAAATTATACAATGGGTTGGAAAAAGGTGTCGTGGGCCCAGTCATGAAACCCACTAAACACATAAAAATTAAAAAAATACATCAAAATTGCAGTTGCTTTTTTTGTCTTCACAACATAAGTGATATTTCATTGTTCATTCTCAACTACTGTCATACCTTGTGGCAGGTGCATAATGCCCACACTGATGCCAGAGATGAGGTCAGGCATCCCATAGTCCCAGATTGAGTACCTGGGCAGCCAATATAGTATGGGCAAGCTGCCCACCACACTTCGCTTCAGTTTGGGTACTGTACATCTGTGAGGGAATTTGTGGGATACAAAGAGACATCAGCGACGAAGTAAGAAGAATGATGTGCACTTTGACTGGTGCTTCAAAACGTACATTTACTAAGGACTGGTACCTGGTCATAAAAGATAACGTTAGATTGCACTTGTATCCTTTAATGGTAAACATCCTCAAGCCCCAGCTACTGTATATATCTCACATCAACCTAGTTCTAGATTGTCAAACTACCAAGTCAGTCCTATTTCCCTCAAACGTCTAAGCTTCATGTTTACAAAGTCATGACATAAACTTTGGCTTACCTTAGAGAATCTTTGAGCCGTTCAGCAAGAGACGGGTGGGTGTCAGAGTAGTTCTTCCTCTGTGCTACCTCTTCCAGTCTCTGCTCATCCAGCACATCCCTCTCCACTCTATACTTCCCAGACCTGCGTGTAGTGCCCATGGCCATTTATATGTCAAAATTTCTGTGCAAATTTTAATCTTTTTAGTCTTCTGAGTTGCAATATGGGAGATATTTCCCTGTGATTTTTATTTCAAACAAGATTGATAAAAGGCTCGTACAGCAAACATTGTCCACCAAAAACCAGAGCTGCAGTATTTCCACTGTCACAAGATTCATCTGCATGTCTACACCATATTTTCTAATGGTTAACTACACTGAGGATGTTATAGGGAAAATAATGGTTAGACATTGAAGACTCACCGGAATAAACAAAACCTGCCATTATTATGGTTTTTAAGAGGAAAAGATTAACTCTCTGTTGAATCACAGCGCATATCTGGTCCCCAGAGGAAGTATGTCTTAGTATGATCCCTTACATTTGCAGAAGTGATCCTAATGAGCCATGAAATTCCAGTTTAAGCTCCAACCACATCTATTTATCCTGTCACCTATTACTGAGGGCTCTTTTAGAACAGAAGGCTTACAAAATATGTAAAAATCCTATCCATTTTCTCAGGAAGAATTAGTATAGATCTGTTATATGCATTTGCAACAATATTGTAATGAGCAAACCAAGTCATTAAAATAGATCACTGACGTGACATCTAAAATTAACATGTAAATTCTATTTTTTTCCGAAGTGAATACCAAAGATAAACCATAGTTGCTGCAAGGGCAGGTATATTAGGATTGTTGTAATAGTCCCAGGAATGGTCACTAGAATCAAACTTAGGATGAGTTTTATCTTGTGAAATCATTGGGCATGTTGCTGACTGGGCCTTTAAGAGAGTGCTGTCATGAAATCTGAATCCAAGCTTGAAGCAATGTTTCATATCAGTCATTCCAACGCTGCATGCACATGACAGAGGCAAACACATTGCAACAGAGAATAATGCTGATTTGACTGCAATATAATGGGGAATGTTGAATTATGAATGACTAAAGAATTTACTATTTGTTTCCAACTGTTATTACTCATTTAAGAAGAAAAGAAAATCATACTCGTCACCCCAACCCTTCTGACCCACTTGCTGTCTGCCACAGCAGTCTATTTTTGGGTTAGTTGCTCAGAGGGCCAAGCCAGTTACCAGGGGAGGGTAAATAGCTTTGTCTCTTGCAACAGTTTAGCCCTTCTCTAACCCCTCTTACTAATACATTCAACAACATCAACAACACATGCAGCCTGGTGAAAACACAGGACAGTGTTCCGGTCTTTTTCAGCCAAAGATAGAAGCAGGATTTCAGTGGAGATCAGTGGAGTTGAGATTGGTAAGGCTATAATTACAAAGAAATGGGAAGACTAACAATGCATGATGGGGAGAGATACTAACCTCTGTAACAGTGCATACCTTCCTAGACAGTGGTGGAACTGGCTGTTTTGTGTTGCAGCTCTTTAGATCCAAATGTTGGTTTGGAAATGGAGTCATACTTAGTTAGAAATGAGGCCAATGACTTATGTGGACTCGTGTAGTTCTGCTGAGAGAGCTGTTTTTATTATAAGCATGAGCAAGATGGATATTCAGAGCTATAAAAGCGTTGTAATCAGCCATTTATGGTTAACCAATCACCCAACAATTATTCATCAATAACGGCATGCATTCATTGTCAAGTAAAATTGAAAAATAACATCAAAAATGAATATGGCTAAATAGTCTGAGTACTGTAATGAAATGTCACATTACTGAGTATTTAGCGATACACCTTCATTTGTTGTTGGCAGATGGCAGCTAAAAATCTCTTTTCTTTGTCTTCTCTTTTCAGAGACAACTATTTCAGTAGTACTGATCCTTTCTAACTACCAACCCTGTCTTACATTTAAAATCTATATTTTTGCTGATAAAAAGTGAATCAAAATGGATCTTAGAGCCAAACATGGGCTGGCGCTGCTGGACCAGTTGAGGAAGATGAGGGAGACTGAGAATCTGACAGATGTGGTACTGGTTGCTGAGGGCATCAGCTTTCCTTGCCACCGGATTGTACTATCTGCCTTCAGCCCCTACTTCCGTGTGATGTTCACCTGTGGCCTCCGCGAGTGCAACAATAGAGAGATATTCCTACATGACACCCCTGCAGACAGCCTAGCCCTGCTCTTGAACTACATGTATTGCTCAGATCTCCCACTCACCAATGCTAACGTGCAGGGTGTTTCAATTGCGGCTTTCCTCCTGCAAATGGATGACGTCTTCACTCACTGTAAGCTGCACATGACAGAGAACATGGATGCCTCCAACTGCCTTGGGGTGTATTATTATGCCCGTGACCTGGGCGCAGAGGAACTGGCTGACCATGCTCAGCGCTTCCTACGGCAGCATTTTGTCCAGGTGTGCCAGAATGAAGAGGTCCTGGACCTGGAGGCCCATCAGCTGGGAAAGCTGCTAAGTTCTGATGACCTTAATGTTTCACGAGAAGAGACCATTCTGGATGTCGTCCTGCGCTGGGTCAAACATAGCACTCTGGACGATGGAGAAGGACGCAGCAGGCATCTCCCGGATCTCCTGAGGAAGGTCCGTCTGCCACTAGTAGATGCTGACTATTTGAGAGAGGCAATGAAGAGAAACATATCACTGCTGGCTAATGCTGAGTGCCTAGAGATGGTAAATGAAGGGCTCGAGGCCACGGCGATGCATCCTGCAGCTGCGCCACGCAAACTGAAGTTGCGGTATGGCATGGAGACCACAGATCTGCTGCTCTGTATTGGTAATGACAGCGGTGGGATCAGGTCCCGATATGGCAGCTATGCTGAACGCAGCTTTTGCTATGCCCCATCCACAGGCCGCACCTACTACATCACCTCACCCCGCTATGGAGAGGCCCTGGGGTATGTGTGTACAGGTGTTGTAACTGAAGGAAATGACATTATAGCAGCAGGAGAGGCAGGTGTGCGCAGGATGGCTCGACAGAAGGACATGAGCGTTGAGATTTTCAGGTGAGAAGGAGCTTGCATGCATGTATGTTTCATTAATTATTTATGTTATTAATTGATACATTTAGAAACTGATGGCCAGCATTTGATATTTTAATTTTAAATTGTTTGACCCGTCAATATGGTAGTGATTACTGTCTGGGGTTATCAGGTACAAAGTGGAGGCCCAAGGCAGCTGGGAGCGCCTGACTTCGGCAGAATATCGTGACTCCTATGCTCTGGGATCACTGGGTGACTCTCTGTATCTGTTGGGTGGGCTGATGAAGCTGAAGAACCAATACCTCATCACTAACTGTGTGGAGCGCTGGTCTCTGCAGGGTGGACCCTGGCGTAGTGCAGCCCCACTGCCTATGCCTTTGGCCTATCACAGTGTGGTCAGAATGAAAGATCGCCTCTACGTTATAGGTGGTCGAACTCCACAGGTAATGTGAACATTAGAAAATGTTATGATGCCCAACACAAAAGAACATTTTATGATGCACACATCATCAATGAATAAAAGTACACTGTGTTAATGTCTCAATAATCATCTAAATGTATGAGTTCATATTTGTTTTTGTGAGTCACATAAGACCAGAATAACTAGAATCATGTGATTCTCTTACTATGTTGTATTTAACCTTTACTGTGTCAGCATGTAAATGCACCTGCTCTGCTTTGTCATGCCCCCACAACCTTCCAGTCATACCGGACGGATGATGAGCCTGACCGCCTTAGTAACCGGCTTCTGGAGTATGATCCAGACAGAAATAAGTGGACGGAGCTAGGACCCATGACGTATTCAAAGTACCGTTGCAGTGCAGTGGCCCTCAATGGTGAAATCTATGTGATTGGTAAGATTATTAATTCATTAAACTTAATATATATATATACAGTATATACTGTATATACTAAGTATAACAAATTAGCATGAGTGGAATTATTTAGTCCCTGGTGGATACAGTATAGTAGCATGTCTATTTATTTAGTGAGTTGTTTTTTTTAATTTTACCTCCACTAATTACCTACCACTAATTTAATTAATTTCCATAATAATTAGTCACACAAAGGTCGAGCTCTTTGGTGGTAAACCTCATTTCCACTGATAGGAGGAATTGGCTGTGAGGGTGTGGACCGTGGGCAATCACGGCGATGCCTCGATGCCGTAGAGATCTACAACCCTGATGGAGATTACTGGAGAGACGGCCCCGCTCTCCCATCTCCACAACTGTCGTTGCGTACTAATTCTTCAAATGCAGGAGTGGTGGGGGGCAAGCTCTATGTGTGTGGATACTACAAAGGAGCAGGTAATGAATCCATCCATATCTATATGTACTTTTATGACTTTTATGTAAGTCTTGCCAAATGATCCTAATGCTATTTTTATTCCTCAACAATCCTTAGATCGTCATGATGACATAACAAAAGACATTTTGGAACTGGATCCATGGGAGAACCGGTGGACAGTAGTGGCCCGCCGTGCGCTGATGCATGATAATTATGATGTCTGTTTGGTGGCAAAGCTCAACCCCCGGGGACTCATGTCCCCACCTGCAGACTTAGGGAGTCAGTGACTCCTGTCAAATCAGATCAAAGTCTGTTTTGAAGAAGTTGTAAAACTAGTTGTAAAGTTAATTTAATTTAATTTAGTAATGCACTTATTGCTGGGCCAAATGCAGTAATTTTTCAAATACACAACTGAATAAGGGCTTTTCACTGCATGAAAAGCAATCTGCAGTTAATCACTTGCACATTTTAATACTGGATAAGGAAGGATGATGGAAACAGAATTTTGTAAATATTTGTGTTGCTTTTTTATCTTATTGTATGATGCCTGCAGCAAAGCTTGATAGCCTAAAATGTGCTGCTGTGAAGAGCAAAGGGAAAATGAATACTACCAGGGACACAATTTCCACTGGTAATTATGGACATTGAGCCTTAAAATTGACCATGGGTTAAAAAGTAATAATATAACATATTTAACATATCAGGATCATGATCCTGATCAGAATTAAGCAGTTTGCATGGGAATTGTGCTGTTATTGAACATATGCTCTGCTTATGCTATAATTAATAAAATATAACATGGGCAGATTTAGAGGTTTTATGTGAAAACCTATTCAAATATATCAATCCATGTGTTTACTAGTTTAATAGGATACTTGAAATGTTTGTAAGTTGCTCAAAAATATTTGTTAAAGATACCACTAATACAGTTAAAAATGTACAGATTATTGTCTTGCTGCTTCTCAATAAACAAGCACCTTGAGAGCTTGTTTTGTACTGATTGTTTCGATTGTTTTGTACATTTGTTATGGAGGTCTAATCCTAATTAAGTCTTTCAATGTAATGTATACAAATGTGGGAATTGTAAGGCCAGGTATGGTGTAGCTTCAACCTTCTGGTTTTCAACCATCTATGGGTAGGTTAGTTCCTGAAAATCAATCCAATATTCAGTTCCACTGCAAGATCAATATTAAACACCCCTGGCAATGGCAGAAACTGGTAACTGTTTTCTATACCTAGCAGAGGCAAATGTTACAGTTAAGCTACCCTAGAGAAAACAAAACTTGTCTATTTTGAAAACAAGCCTGTTTTTTTGTACATCAGATGTGACACTTGAAGGGGTAAAAGTCCAGGATTTTTTTCAAGGGAAATAGCTGAAATATTAAAGATTTCAATTGTTCTTCCATCTTAAGCATAACACTAAACACAAAAGGATTTATTAATATGTTTATTTTTAAAATATAGTTTAACCTAGGAGAAGCAAAACACAGATAAGAGAAGCCTAGTAAACACATTTGATTTTGATTTGAATTTATGTCTGTTAAGATACACCAGAAAAAAGAAAACAAAAGCTACTCATTGAGGTCTTTACTCCTCCTCTAGGGGAATGGGTCAGAATCACAATCGATGTCAAACAACTGCCAGAAGCCTTTAGTTTTCCCTGGGACCTCTGTCTTGGGCTCAGCTGGCAACTTCTCTAAGCTGGGCTCAATTCCTGTGATGCACACAGAGCTGTTACTGTCCTGAGACCAAAAGCTGAGAGGGCTGATGAAACCTCCAACACCTTTATTGGATCTGGTCTCTCTGTTCTGCTGCATCAGAGGGTCTGGTTTGAGACTGGCTATAGGGTTGGGATTGTCAAGCTCCTTGAGAGGTGATAACACTTCTTGTTTGATGTAATTAGTGAGAGGCTGGCTGTTTTCATCCCAGATGGTGCTCCTCTGTGGTAGCAGCAGTGGCCTCCTTCTGCTACTCCTGCGAGCCATTAGAATAGATTTGCTCTTTGCATTTGTGATGTAGCTGCCCCTGCCCCTGTCCCGAGAGGGAACTTCAAGCTGACTGCATTCAAGCTGGCAGCATGTCAGCTCTCTGCCTTCAGGCTGGCTGTTTTTCTGGACGTTAAAGAATGGCTGTGCTAGCCCTGGTGATGTCTGGATTGCATTATCTGTTACTTTGCCAGGGCTATGCTTGGTTGAATGCTTTGAGACCAAGGTGTTGAGTAGGTTCAAGGCCTCTTCAAGTATGTTTTGTTCTCTTCCGTGCTCCTGTCTTAGAGCTTCCAGATTCTTCTGTAAGCCATGCATATGGGTGCAAAGATCTGTGATGGCCACTCCAGTCTAAAACAAAATAATGAAAAAGAAAAGTATATCCTTAATAATATACATAATATAATAAAATAACTACCATAAGCAAATACATGAAGTTAAAGCTGCAATTTTCTTGCCCATAAGCTACAGTACATACTCTTCACCTTGTGAACCCTTTCCTCCATCTCTGTCAGCATCTGTTTTTGGGATTTCACTTCATTCACCATAGTCTCAAACTGCTGTGCTATGCCATTCTGAAGACTGGAAATATTTTGCTGTACTGTGATAAATTAAAAAAAGCATAGAAATGTTAATATAAAGGGATCTGGCAAATATCTTTCAACTCATGCCTATGAGAACCATTTACATTGTTTATAACTGGGTAATGAGCACCATCTATTGGTGATGGAATGTAAACCATACTTATTTGTTTGCTCTGTGCTTTTTCATATGGTGTTACAGCATTAACCATGCTTTGGCAAAAAGCAATTTAAAGTAGACTAAAATCGACAAATATCCCACATTTGACTTACATGTAGTTGCAAAATTGTCAAACCCCTCTAAGATTGTTTTACATACAGCAGTGTTATTCTCAGTGCCAAGGATCGACTGCTGCATCTGAAAAATATTGTAATGCTTGCCTTTTAAATCTAAATTCTAACAATATACTGGAGCTACAGTATATAATAGAAAATGTAATGCGTGTAATTCCAATCATGACTTACATTTTTGAGTGTTTCCCGATAATGTTGACATTCCTTGGCTAATATATCACTGTTAAAACAGACAAGACACTGATTAAAAAAACTGACTTGAGATAAGCTGCATCATATTTCAAAGTTGTTCTGCAATAGAATTCCTGACAAAAAGTAGAAGTACCTTTCACTTTTTTCTTTTGCCTTCCTCTTGTCTTCTTCAAACTTATCCAGTATGCCAATAGTCTTTAGCACATTGGCTTTGTCCTTTCCTTCCCCTCCAAACAGGAAAGGTTTAGTGTGGTAATTACTTGAAACCTTTGGCTCAGTTCCCTAAATAACAACAACACTCTGAGATCAGAAATGTTCAGTGCATAAAAGAACAAGTTGTTACTTTGCTTTTCAAAGTATTTGTATTCAATTAATGAAAATATATGGTACTGTAAGGTGTTTTGAATAAAACATCCATCACATGACATATGCAATACACCAAACTGAATACATTTCATGCAAAGAAACTGGTACATAAACATGGCACCACCCTGCATTGCTGTCCTTTGGTGCATTGCATGTTTCTCTACCTCTTCCTCTGCCTAAACCGGCAAGAGCAGATGTTGACATCTGAAAGCTTTGCACTCTGGGATGGGCATGAGAAATGTTAGGACAACAGGACCAATCTCTATAGGCCACTATCTATGCACATGGTCATTTGCTAAACATAGCGAATGATACATCACATCGCCATTACACTACTCAGTTGCTGTAGTGCCTGTTGCATATTTACATAACAATGCAATATGTCTATAATATAGTGATAAAAGCTTATTGTTTGCATGATAAGAACATGTTGTCTGGAGACATAATTAATTATGAATTGCCTGCTTTTCCTCCTGGTAACAACTTATAAGTGTAGTGATTAAAATGGCAGCTAGTTTTGTATAAATAGATTTCCAGCAATTTCTTAAATGACCAGAGTGTATTCAACAGTGCTTTATTGGACACCTTGCACATGGAACAACTAATGGCATTGCATCAGTGGTGATTCCGTCTTCAAGCACCTTATCTCTCAACAATAAAGTGATTAATAGTTAAAGGGATAAATCCTACCAATACCTCTTGAGAGCTGTGTTGGGATGTCCTGGATGAAAAACTCAACTCCTGAGACATGCCCTGAGAATTTTCAGGCCAAAGTTGGGATCCAAACACAAACTGGGAGTCTGTTAAATTTGAGTAGCCACTGGTAGCCGCATTCCTGTTGATGTTTTTGGTCCCACTAGGTTTGGTTAATAAACAAAACACACAAACGCATCAAAAAAAATTATTTTGAAGGTGTAAAAGAAAATCCTGTTCCATATTGGAACGCAGACAAAGTGATACTTCTTGTCAAATTAACAAGATTGTTTAAAATATAATTTGTCATTTTACAACCAGTGACTTTGTCAAATGTATAACTAGTGACGACTAATAACTGTTACGTCATGGTGTTTACATACCTGCTTCCAGTTGGGATGCTCAAGATTTCCTTGATGTTCCACACGTTAGGATTCATTGGTTCAGGTAACTATTCCGTTCACAAAAACGAATGTTAGCTCGAGTTTTTGTATTTTTATTTCACACACTACACTGCTGTTCGCCCTGCTGTTTCCTGTAGTCACTTAGAAAAAGAAAAAGTTAGCCTTAGCTAGTTAACTGTAACGTTAGCTAAGTTGTGCTGTTATTTTGCCAAAACCTAACCACTTTTTGCTTTTACTTTAACACAATAATGGTGAAATTTAAACAGTATTTTTTAGTAGTGTACAGTAGCTACATTGCATAAAAGAATGACTTTAGATGGACTCACGTTTCACCCTGACCAGCTTTAGCAGAGAAACTATATTAACGAGAGCAAGTAGGCTCGCGACTCTCACACATCCCGCCATTAGATCTGGAGCGAGACGTTGATGACGTGATTTCCCTCCAGTTTCCTCGCGGCGATGCGACGCATCCATGTGTATGATTGATGAGATGTAGATGTAGATGTCGTGATCTTCACTGGCTTACGTGTCACTACTGCGACTCTGCTCATTATTATGCACTAGTCAGTCAGTTAAATACAAACCAGGATCTTGACAACCTTTGTACAACATCAGAGTCTTAGTTCAGGGTCCATGGCATATACAACCCTAGGGCATCTGCTGCAAGTAAAGAGATTACATCATCTATACATTAAATGCAGAAATGCAGGACATTATTTTAAGTCTTTTAAGTGAGTTGCCCTTTTGTTGGCTGGCATTCACCAGCGGCACAGTACCTAAGTCAAAAATGTCAGGGAAAACCCTGGAAGTGGTTAGTAGAGCATCAATCCCTTTTTCAAACGTGTGAAAATGAAATGCAATTATTTATAATAATAAATAATAATAATAATAATAATACATTGGTTTTATATAGCGCTTTTCTTAGTACACAAAGACGCTTTACAGAGGAACAAATAGACAAAAACATGGAGGTATACAGAGACAAGACAAGTACAAATAATTACAAAAAGAAGGATGGATGGGATG
>OMKK01077011.1:0-16771 GCA_900302305.1 Polymixia japonica
CTGATGAAGTCGATGAAGGGTTAAGAGAAGGAGACAATGGACTCTGGCAAGAAATTGACAAAAAAGGGAAAAAGTAAATCAAAATGACAACTGTTTTTGGAAAAGGAAGTGAATAGATACGACATACTGTATGACAGTAGGCCTGACTGATCATAGTTCATAATAGTGATGCCCAAACTACTTGTGCACTTGGTTCTGAAGCCTACCTGTAATATTCTGTTCAGTGTATTTGAAGGCTGCTGTACAGTGGTAGTGAATGTTGCACTAAAATGTCACAATGACAATATTACAATGATTATTACACTAAAAGTACAAGTTCAAATGTTACAATAATGTTACAATTGTTTGTAATGTTACAATATTAATAGATCAACACATGTTGCACTATTATGTTGCAATAAAGTAACAGTGTTGAAATATGTAGTTTGTTGTTTGTCTTTGCTCTCATTATACAGTATATGCAACATGTTATCCCACCGGTCACTATAGTTGCCGAGCATAAAATACACTTTTTCACCCACTTTTCCATGAAAATTTAAAAAAATAAAGATTGATTATTTCAAAGGGCTACTAATGACACAAAATTTTGATATTTTCATGTCTGGAAAAAATTTGGGATTAAATGGGCTAATAAAGCTGTGGTTTCCCTACAGTCTTTATGTGGTGACAAAATAAACCATGTATCTGAGAAGTCCCACTCAATCCGTGTGCCAAATCGCCATTATTCGTTTACAATCCGTCACTATGACTGACAGGGTTGGAAAAAACAGTCTATTTTTATCCAGGAAAGTAAGTACATAAAGCACATATCTCCATGCCACCCCTATCCTAGTGGATGTATGCTCTGTGAAGCAGTTGGATGATGGTTCAACTCAACTCAAATGTGAGCCTGGAAAGCAAACTGCAGGGGGTCCCAGGAATATCTCAAAAGAGTTTGAAGGTAAACCAAGACAAACCTCTCAGAAGTCTTCATAATGTGTAATATTTTTTAGGCGACTGGACACTTTCTTGAACATCACCACCACCCAGGTGGTGACCTTCCACTGTGGTGGTGACCTCTGCAGGATCAATTAAAGGTTGAAGAGATTATGGAGGACCACACAGCAAATTTCCACACATTTTGAAGGGCCTGCAAACCTGCCAGTGTGGTGCCTACTGGATAGTCTGGGGGGAACAAAGGTGGTGAGTCCAGTTAGATACTTAGTTGGATAGGTTTTGGGGTGGTAATAAGGCAACAAGTAGGAGAACAACAGCAGACCCCCAAGGAATGCTGGAATCTCAGGATTAATCGAGTGGATCTGGAGTTAAAACTAGCTCAATTCTATTCTATTCTATTCTACATATTTTCCAGGGAATGGTGTGGCTGCATTAAATACCGTTAAATGTTCTAACTGTGTTTGTTTATTTATATAGTAGTATCTTTTTGAGAGTTTTTAACATTTTATTATTTTATGTTTAATGTCAATTCCTGGAGGTGTCCCTGTTGACTCAGCAGTTCCCCCCAACTCCTCCACTTCCTGGGCAGCAGTGGTGAGGGGTTCTTCACAGATCCCTTAGCGGAAGAGGCCTCTGCCTCTGTCCAACTTTTATGGCCTGGGTACAAGGAGGATGATCCACCACCGCCAGATCCTCTCACCTTCTCCAGCGACCAGGGCACCTCAACAGGCAGAAAACATTCAGTCTCCCCTACTTCGAGTGAGCCTTGTTCCCCTGATACCAAATGTATCTGGGTATCGCCTACTTCCACAGAGGTAATCCCTCAGCTCCAACTGACCCCTTTCCCCTGGGCTGCCCCCACACCTCCCCCCAGACTGCACCTGCTGAACTGAACCGCTTCCCTGGTAAGCACAAGCCATGCTGCTACTAGTGCTACATTATCTCATCAGGCAGCTCATCGTAAACTCACTCTTTATACTGGGGACTGTCCAGACAGACAGCCTGAGACATTGGTATGGCCAGGACCATTGAAAGCCTGGGACAAACCTGCTTTCTGTCCGGCCCCATGCCAACCCTGAGGAAGGGTTCTGAACATTTTAGCCATCTCTTCAGCCTGCACATATGGCTACAGAACTTTTGCTCAGCAACTGGCTATGGTTTTATTGACAACTTTGACTTGTTCTGGAATAGTGTGAAGCTGTACAAATGGGATGGTATTCACCTTAATATGCATGGGGTTAGGCAACTCACGGCTAATATTAGGCAGTCTGCTACTAACAGTGACTGACATGCACCTCAGCATGGCTCCATCCAATCTAGCCCTTTTGTTTTAGCGGCCCCGATTACAGTGTAGCTTCTATTTGCAGAAGGGGTGTCTGGTACACTATGTCTCTGGATCACACTGAAGCCTCTCTCTCATTTCCCTCTGGAAATAACCATACTCAGTCTCCTACATCCAGTGACCCTGTGTTCTGCCTACTTAATGTGAGAACTCTTGCTAATAAGTCCTTCATACGCAGTGATCTTAGACTTGTTCCTGATCACTGAGTCATGGTTGAGCCCTGGTGATAGCATCCCTCTAATTGAAGCCTGGCCCCCAGAATTCTCCTGCTTCCTGCAGCCTAGACTGTCAGGTCGCGCAGATGGTCTAGCTGTGATACGTGTTTAAATGCCCCTCGATTTCTCTTGGTAGTTTTGATACCTTTGAGATGCTTAGCTTTATTTGAAATGGCAAGGTCCCCTTATTATGTCTTTTAATCTATAGATCTCCAAAACTAAACTAAACTAAAAAAGAATTTTCTGAATTATTATCAGTTATTATGCCCCAATATGAGTTCTTATTCTGAGTGATTTTAACATCCATGTCTGCTCTTCCACTCCTTCTTCTTTTACTACTGATTTTACTAAGCTTTTTGAATCTTAGGTGATCAGAGGTCCGGGTTGACCTTGTCCTCTCTTATTCAGGTTTTTCCCTGGATAATATGGATTTACTAGACTTCCCTGTCTCTGACCACAAAGCTGTCATCTTTCAGTCTCTACTCCCTCCTCCTCCAACCAAGCCCCGTACCAGCATCCGATCTCATTCTCTTAATTCAAATTCTGCCCACCGGTTCCGCCAGGCCTTCTTAACTGTTCTTCTAGCACTCTCATTTCTCCATTGATGTTTTTGTTTCTGATTTTAATAAATCCTGCTTGACCATTCTTAATTCCTCTTCCACTCTGCCCCCATTTTTGAAGAAAAACACCTTACATGACATACCCAAAGTTAAATGGTTATAGCTCCTCAACCACATTGACTACATACTTGGTCACTACTTGGTCTTGCCAGGTAACCCCTTTAGGTTTCTTGAAAGTGTCAGCAACACTATGCATTACTGAAACAGAGCAGGAGAAGTTCAAACAGTAGAAATTCAAATTTTATGTCTGCCTAAAACTAAAATCTTTCGTGTTTCATTCTAAATACCTAACAGTGGCATTGTCTGGACAGCTAATGGACCCAATGGGGCTACAGGCAAAATACTCAACAATTGCTGCCTCACATTCTAAGCAGATAGGATAAAGTGTGAGAACTTTATAGTACTTTTTGTAGGGATATGTATAGGCAGATTTCCAAATAACACACTGATCATCAATACACTACTGTTGTAATTCTTATTAGTAGTATTCAAAGTTGTTGATGAAAGCAATATACCAAAAAACCTTATAAAATCAATTGAACAACAAAGAAAATATAAATATAACAATGTAAATGTTATATTTGTAATAAAATGGAAAATAAATATAAAGAAATCAATTGGCATATAAACTATCCAACATCTACTCAAGTAGAGCTACTACCTGAGTCTGAATCTACTGGCATGTTTCCTTCCTCCCTGAAACATGCAATAGTTCAACCTTTCCTGAAAAAGCCCACTCTAGATCCTCTTGTTTTAAACAATTTTTGACCAATTTCTAAATGACTGTTTTTATCCAAAATTTTAGAAAATATTGTTTCCTCTCAATTTAGTTATTTCATGAATTATAATAATATTTTTGAGGAATTCCAATCAGGCTTCCGCGCTCTCCACAGTATTGAAACAATACTTATCAAAGTCTTGATTGAATGATTGACTACTGACTCTGGTGACTCTATTTTAATTCTCAATTTGAGCTCTGCTTTTGACATGGTTGATCACACTCTTTATTCAAGCGTCTGGAAAAAAGGTTGGCATCAGGGACTTGGCTCTTCATTGGTTTCGCTCTTATCATGTTATCTCATGCTATCTCATGCACTCCTCTTTCCTCTAACATCTAAGCTAGGTTTCTACATTGTTGCTCACCCCATCACAAGGGATAGTTACACAAGTTCCTGTCTATTGGTAAATGGGGCTTTTATTTGTTGACATTGTTTTATTTGTATTACCAAACCAGCAGCACTTTGATTCCAAATTATTTGTGCATAGTATAGTTTCACCATAGCTGTATACAGCTGTAATCTTTTTCATTTTTAATTAGAAATGTTATATTTCTAAATATAATGCAAACATTGAAATAACGATTACCTCCTCCTCCCTGCACAAATATGTTCATATCTACGCATAACAATTACTTTGAGAAGTAGTGTTCTTTGATAAGTGGATTGTTTCAACTTCTTTCTGCCACTTATTTTAAAGATGCAGCATTCATTAACATGAGATAACTCCCTATCTAAAAAGATGTAACCAATTGTAAACCAGAAAGAAAGCGAGAGACAGACAGAGGTATGGAGAAAGGGAAAATAGGGGAGAGAAAGGAAGGAAGGGCGGACCAGATGGCCTGTTGACGATGTCCAGGCTGGGTTCTGGCCCAACATTAATTCACTTAACCTCTACCACAGGCCTGCGTGTGTGTATGTGTGCATATGTATATGTGTTTGTTATGTGCTGTTTGCCCCCTGGCTCTGGCCCTGTGTTCTGGCCCAAGAAACAAAAGGTTAACTGAATTTGGTCAACATGTAATTGATGGATCCCCATTCGTGTGTGTGTGTGTGTGTGTGTACAATGGTTTGAGATTACAATAGATTTATAGAGACATGAGACAGACCCTGATGCCATAGAAATAGAGAGAGAGAGAGAGAGAGAGAGAGAGAGAGAGAGAGAGAGAAACTGCCTCTCAGCCTCCATGCAAAGTCTGCCTCTCAAAAAATGCAGATAAGATAGTGGGCTATCGATAACAAAAGCATCATAAAAAGTATCAATGTTGGTCATCACTGAGTACTTTTCTCCGATCTCCATTCTCAAAATGTTGGCTATGGGACATGGCTTTAAAGTAACTGTAAAGGTAAATCCGAAATCAATTGCATTACAACCTGGAAATATATCAGCCTATCCATTTCAATCTATTCCCATGTGAGGATAAATGGGGCAGAGTTGAATTTAGTACCAGGTTCTCACCGATTGGGTCCATGCATCTGTCCATCATCAGAGGCCTGGCGTCCTGACCAATAAATGTTTTCATCTCATTGCGTATCTCCTCCCATAGTTGGAGGCTGATAAAACAATTCTGTCCTATTAAAACAGCCTCTTTGAGTCTGAGCCAAACATTTATTTCTGGCTTTATTGTTATTATTATTATTATTATAAATAATAATCATAATGATAATAATAATAATACAAGTTTATTAATAATAATAATAATAATAATAATTCCTAAAGGTTTTGCTAGCAGTAACATTAGCTAAGGTCAACTGTCAATTCCATTCCATTCCATTCTAAAACTCTCCATTCAAAATAGCCCCTTTACAATCCCTTTAAAGAAAATTTACCACACAAATTAACACTAAGATTCTTTTGGTTGGCAACCCAGCTGAGCTCTAGCCAGCTAGGCATTGTTGTATATTTACATATTGCCCAGAGGAGTGGCAAACAATGAAGAAATGTTGTAACCCAGAGATGGCCGTGGTTATATCATAGACAAGTTCATAGATTGTAGTTCGTAGTTTGTAGATTCATAGTAGCTGGTATTTGATTGGTTTAATGACAGAAAAATGTGGTCTAGGTTGAACAATAAATAATGTGGGGATAAATAGGGCAGAGTTTAATTTAGTACCAGAGGGGTGTACTACGAAGCGAGATTATGGAGTTAGCAAGCTAACGTTTTCCATATCATGACGGTGGCTTACTTTTAATTAGGGTGTATCACCATGGTAACTTATGCTGAACACCTAACCTGCTCTGGACCAGGTTATGTTCAGACTTTATGATCGAAACACATTAAGTGCTGCTCATTGACCAATCAATTCTCATGAGAAATTATGTCACCGTTTAGATGATCCCGCGGAATTAGATGCATGGAAATTATAATTTTTAAACACTTCTAAATTCACTCAATTTAGTAACTCAGATATGGGCTGCTTACAATTGTTATTGAATGTTACTTTAAAAAGGTGTAAAGACTGTATATGTATATATTCATGAATATTTGTAATATATCTTTTCAATAAAAAGGTGCAGATAGTGAGAGGGTCTCTTTGCAGGGCAAGAGTTGAGACCGTCAAAACTCGTGGGCTTTCCCCGGATCTGTATGAAAGATATAGATTCTCAGCTGAGGGGATATCATTTACATGCAAGCTTCTTCAGCCTTATCACAAATGGACTGAAGTCATGCCCTTACTGTACAACTAACAGTATGCATTGCTTTGTGTTTCTTTGCCACAGGTACATATTAGTTAAATCTGTGATGTGGAGAATTTTGCTGTCAATAAAAATCATATCAACTTGTGGCAGTGCTTAATAATGTAGCACATTTACATGATCAGCAATTTGTTTTACAAATATTCTTCCCTGGCCTTAACAGCAGCAACAGCACTGCTTTTTACAGTAACAATAGTTTTAAAATCTTAAAAACTTTTTTATATAATAATTTGTTCCTCTTGTGTAAAATAAGTGGTTCTGGAATTGTCCGTATTTGCAATTGGTTATCATTTGCAGACTCCACCCTTTTATGTGAACGCGCTCATAGCTGATTTGACCAAACATGGGTTAACAGAGCAAGTTGATAACCACCTTTGTGATACCTCTTATACATTTCGCACATCTAGAGGTGGGTCATACCACAGATTTTGGTTTCTATCTGATACCAAGTAATAGAGGAGCGGTCTTGCAGCGCACCGTGTGCGTATGTTTGACAGCGAGCGCACACAGCAGCAGCAGAGAAGCAAAGGGTGCATGCAAGAAGCGTGTTCACGTGCACAGGACATGATCTACACTCTTGTCGCGAAGACGACACTGGAACAGAGTTTGCAGAGTCAGTTTCTCTACTCAAAATAAAACTGTGAGAAAGAGAGACTGATCCATTTTCTTTTTTGGTATTGATCCTATTGACGCTAGAATCGATCTTCAAAATGTACGTAGTACGTAGACGTGGTATCTGTAATATCGATACTTTTGGTATTGATCCGCCCACCCCTAACATTGACCATACACGGTCCAGCCATATACTAGGTTTTGACCTAGTCTTGTTTTATATCAACAGAGCAGCACCAAGAGTGTTCAAGACATGGTGAAGTACTTGGTGTACGAGGAGTGCCTGCTTGAATTGTGTAGAATCTGCCCCAACTGCTCAAGAGTGTGAGCTACAAACCTCTGTGAAAGGTACATTCAGCAGGGAATCTACACCTGTCTGTCCAGACACAGAAGGTATGCAAAATACCATACATTTTTTTTCTCAGCCTGTCTTTTTCCACAGCCAACAGATATTGCATCTTGTATCATACAGTTATTGATCTTGCTGTTATGATTTGCCATAAAAGGGTCTGAATGTCATGCACGCGAGGCCCTTCATCCAAATGGCACACAGCAACCACGTGAGGAAGATGATTCTGCCTTTCTGTGCTGCACATGTGGAGCAGGCAGTCCTCCTCCAGGGCTTGAGGGAGAAGTCACTCTAGGGGGGACATGAGAGCTGATCACCCTTGCAGGCCATTCTGCAAAGTAAATGCACAAGAATACTCAGATATTCACAATATTCAGCAACAAGCTAAGTGAGAAATGGTTCAATAGAACAGTTAACCAATGTTGCATGGAAGTGAGAGAACTATGGCAAAACTATGGCAACAGTATAATGACGTTCCTGATAATCTGCATTGAAGTGACAGCTCGACCGAAGAAAAAATAAATTCATATGGTACGAACAACGGGGTCAGCCCTCTAAACGTGAATGTCTGTCATTGACTGACTGACTGACTCACTGACTGACTGAGCGATGAAGTTACACCATAGGTTGTTTGCAGTCATGTGATTCCGATGACACGTGAAATTCAGATGGAGGGCAGGAAGTGAAAAGCAGAATGGACGAGATGGAGGAAAGCCCAAACTGTGGTAGTTTAGATATTACGAGATAAAGGTATAAACAGAAAATCACTGTTGGATGTGAACACCCTACAAAATCAGATAATCAAGTCAGGTAAATTGGAATTCTAGATGCAACACGATTTGGCCCAGTTCTGATTGTCTTTTTTCATTGTCTTTCATTGTCTTTTTCAACATAGCAGAACACAACAATGAGCGTTTGGAGTATGGCCGTAGCCAGCTATGAGGTCACCGAGGTAATTATTTCATATTCAAAAATAGAAATCTGAGCTATTTAGCTGTATAAATAATCATGGATTGAAAACATCTCCTAGATCCACATCGTGGTCAGGGACAGGACAGGACAATGTTCTGCATGTTTTTAGTAGGGGTCCATGGTGGAGGAGACCCCAGCTCCACGGGGATAAACTCCACACAGAAAGGCAAGGAGATAACCCACCTGAGGCACGGTGCCAACAGTGCCCCAGGTGGGAATCAAACCCAGGACCTTCTTGATGTGAGGCAGCAGTGTAAGCACTGCGCCACCGTGACACACATTTTACTGTAAATTCCAACAGAGTCTATGCCAATCATATCTATGTCGGTAGAAAACGGCTTATGACACTGGATCAGCTCCTGACAATGTGTGTATGTATTGATTGTAAATTCCAATAGAGTCTATGCCAATCATATCTATGTCAGTAGAAAATGGGTAGAAAACGGCTATCAAAGTATTTGTTGTGAATGATAAATAATATGCCATACGTATGCCTGGTTAAGGTTCCGTATTTCTAAAAAGTCTTCAATACGGGCCAAAATAATATCCACTGATAAACCATGTTGATCAATTTGATCTGCCAAGGATAGCATGGTATCTCGGAGCCCACCGATGTCTTCCATATCCGTAGAATGAAGCGTTATCTACTCTGTTTTGGCAAGATTGCAGCACCGTGTAAGACTAGGACATTAAGCGTAACATTAAGGCTTGGATATGATATAGGACATGTATGTATGGATTTCAAAATAATTGGTAATTCCAGTTGTAGTGTGGATTACCAATTATTGTGAAATCATAATGATCATTTTGCATTGATCAGGCCAACTGTCCTACTTCTGATTCCATTACTATGGAACCAGAACATTTACTGATCACCGGACAGCGGTAAATGTAGGCTATTGAATTAATTAGTAATTCCAGTTGTAATGTGAATTACCAGTTATTGTGAAATCCATACACACATGTCCTATATCATATCCAAGCCTTACGCTTAATGTCCAAGCCTTACACAGCACTGCAACCCACAGCACTGCAAGCCAAGACAGAGTAAATAATGCTTCATTCTGACTAGCCAGACACTACCAGTGTCGATAGCAGTTGACTCAGGGGCGGATCCGCCCTCAAGTCGGCAGATCTGCCCTCAAGTCGGCAGATCCGCTGTACTTGTCAAATCATAATTATCATTGAAAAGGGAGCACATGCGTGAGTGCTGAGCCTAGGTTCATGGTGTATTTGGTGGTCCACTTTGTATCAAAGTCTGTTATGCGTAACAATTCCAATTCCACACGATCACGTTTGACAACATGTTGATCAAGTTCATTGCAGCGATCTGGACTCTGACGATCACCTGCGACATTGTAAGTGCATTTGGAACCATGCCTTTGTTTCCTGCTTACACCCGCGAGGATTTGCTGAGTCTCCGTCATACAAGCAAGACTCCTCCAAAACTTCTCTTCAGTTTTCCTGAAGTTCTCGGCGCCATACATCGATCAGCACATCATAAAATCCAAAGGAAAAAGAAATCGAGAGATGCCAGAGGGGGGATTCGGAACAAACTCAAATGGAGGGGAAGTCCATTCCCTCTCCCAACAATAACTCTATGCTTTGGTCCGTCTGGCAGATGAAGTGCAACAACATGGCTGCCTTAACTCATTTTCTGCATTTCCCTATTAAAGTTACCTGCACAACCTGAAGAAGCTAGTCAGAAAACCAGACTTTTCCCTTGACCAAATTATCCGTTGATTGTCAGAGATGAGAATTACTGACACTCCTTTAAATGGTACCTCTTTTAAAAATCAACTGTTTGTTTGGCCAATTGTAGGTAGACTGTCAGTGAGAGCACAGTATGGTGAGATGGCCTGTGACAAGTAGACTGTTAAAGTTTCAACCGGGGATAATGTTTTTGTCATTGTAAATTACATTTGTCGCATACATAACATTGTAGAACTCAGTGATGGGCCATATATATGTAGTATACAAAACATTTTCAGAGAAGTGTTTGTTCTTCACTTACTCATTCAACTCTGACTATCTGAATATTCATACAATTTCAAAAACATCAGATATATTCAAGTGTGTTAAGTTTCAGAGCTTGTTCAGAAATGTCGTTAGTTTTATTTCAGTGGAGAGAGAGACAGGAAAGGTCGGAGAGAGAGAGAGGATGACATGCAGCAAAGGGCTTGGGTTGGATTCGAACTCAGGCCCGCTGCGGTAACGACTTGGCTGTAATGGGTTGTATGTGTCTGAAGATACTAAAATTAAGTTAGTTCTACGGTTCCTTCCAAAACCAAAGTGCTTTTCACAAGTTGTTTCTTGCTGACCTGACCAGCTGGGAATTGCATGGGGATCAGTGTTCACACTGTCTTCCAAAAACCTCCAAAATATAAAAAGTATTGGAGCCAAAAAGCTCATGTCAGTCTAGGCCTAATTCGGACCATGCCTCATATTATGTCCTCTGCAATGTCTCTGTAGATGTGCTCACATTGCGATGACGATACGATATATTGTTCAAGCCCAATACAAATTTCAAAGATAAAAAAGCAAGCTACACTCACCAACACACGCCAGCTGCAACAAGTTCATCTTTCTCAGTGGAAGTGGGAACTAATGTTTGTGCCAGGGTGCGATTTAAAAAAAAAAAAACATGGCGTGTGTGTGTGTGTGGAAATGTCTAGAAATTCAGATGACCCAACAAATCCGTAACATTCAGCATGGATTTGCATCCATCTTGGTCCAGGATAGCTCACACGCAGCTTTCACCGGTAGGAACAAACTATGGAACTGGATTAATCGTGTCATTTCAAAATGTGAATCACTGTCATTGAACTGTCACTGTAATGTTACATGCATACTGATTCGTTCCACTCGGGACAATCTGTAACATCTTTTTGAAATAGCTAGTCTTTTTAAATTGTGACATCTAATGTTATTTAATATTTAATTTATTTAATTCAGTCCAACCATTAGCAGGGATAAAACGTATCCCGTAACGACCAGAGGGGGGATATCAAAAGCAGAGGGAGGGAAATCCACAATTTATAAACTGTTTTACTTATTTTTCTTTTAATTAATTATAGATAATTAATCACTGTACTAAACTATAACAATTCATGTGGCACACTTGGGACTCTATACCAAGTCAGGCTTAATTTCTTTTGTAATGAGCTGGAGTTTCCAAAAATGGCTGGATAAATCTTTGATAGTTATATAAATATAGTGTATGAGTTATGAATATGAAAGAGTGGACAAATTATAGTCCAGGGCCACTAGCCAAATGAAATATTTACATATTAACTATAAGGCTTAATATGGAGAAATACTGTGTATGTGAGAAAGAGAGAGAGACAGAGGAAGAGAGGGAAAAAGGGGATACATACAGGGGTCAGATCTAATATGGAGAGAGGCTTGATGCCAAATGACAGTGCCAAGCTAAGATGGCTAAGCTGGCAGGCACATGTACAGTATGTATATGTGGACAGTATATGTGGACACACACGCACTCGCAGCATGCCCGTGGCAGCTAAAGGTGTTAAAGTGTGTATTTGTCTCAGTGCCAGTTTCCTTCCATTAGAGAAACACAGCAGCTGGCATCTCCCACTAAAACATTTCCTCTAGAACCCTACATAACCTGCGCTATCGTAAACACTCTCATCCAGAACCACTAAGTCTAACTGTTAAACTATCTCATCATGAATTAGCTAGAACTAACAAGGAATGAGTGTAAAGAAGCTGAAATTGGTCTAATGACCTGTTTGAGTATTTGTCAATAACCTGGCAGAGGGATTCAGGTGAGATGTTAGCATGCATATAACATGCTTACTCAGTGCTGTTAACAGACAAAAAACAATGTTCCTAAATTGACATCAAAAAGACATCAAACTTTTTCAAGAATAGATTACATTTTAATTTCTCCGGGAATGGTTCATTTTGTGCAGAAAGCTGGAATACTACTCAGTTTAATTTTTAAGATATCCCAAAGCCGGCCACTAGATGGAGATTCAACGTGACTTTGTTACAGAATAACTAGTACTGCGACCAGTTTAAATCTGGTCTTCATGAATTTCTGTTATTTAATAAGAATTCAATCAATGATGTTCGCTTTCTGTGGAATGCAGGTGTGTTAAAGGGTATATCCACAGTAATTCAATAACATTTTCATCTAAACAAAGCACAGCTTAAATATATTTCTGACTTAATAAGCATCCAATCAGCTTCAGTTAAATAACATCAAAGCCATTTTGATCCACAAAGAGAAAAAAGTTAAATGTATTGCTTACTAGTAGGGATGAGAGAGTACACCATTATCTGTATCTGTTCAACCAACTAAACTATCTGTATCCATACTCTGAATGGGCGTGGCTTAAACCGGAAGTGGGTGGTGCTTAAATCGGAAATGGAACTAACTGGAAGTTGTTAATTTAAGCCTGAAATTGGGTTGATATGGAACGGCTGTGCTTGCAATTATTTTTTTAATACCGTTGTCTCGAGATCACAAGATAATTAACTTGTGATTTCGAGATAACAAAGCCTGTTTTCTCTAGATAATGGGTAAATTTAGCTCATTATCGAGAAAACAAAAGTCGAAAGAACGAAAATGAGTGTCTGGTTCATTTGATCACACTATTTCAGCGTTCAAGATCACCGTCATGACTGTCGTGGAGGATTCATAACTGAACAGTAAGTCAAGGCATAAATGTGTAGTTTTGCTGCAGTTGTGGAATGTGGACTAGCGGACCCAAACACACGACACAGAGACACACAGGAATGTAATAAATAAGATTTTAATGAAGGGCTCAAGGGGTAGGCAAAGTAGGCGGGGCAGGTAGGGCAAGCTAAGCAGGCAGGTGTGGGCAGGAGAGCCTGGCGGGACAGGTAGGCAGACAGACAGGGAACCGGAGACTGGAATTGAACACGAGAAGACTAAGCACAGGAACAAGGTACTTGGAATACTCAGACTATCAATAGTACACAGCGGCCGAGATTAACGCATAGTTAGGAATGATGTCATATGGGAATGATTTCATATGGGAACCGGAGACTGGAAGCACGCCCACCGCACGTATACATACGTACAGACAGACACAGACGCAGACAGAGAGAGTGAGAAATGGAGAGCCTGACTGCTGAAATGATTTTGTGACACTTGGATGTCATAATTGAGCACTCTGAAGCCCTGTCAAAGGTATTGGAAAATGACACCGTCACTTTCCAACACCTTTGACGGGCACTAAGGGTGCTGCGTTATGACCCCCTGTGTGCCTGCCGGCACAGACTCCAGTGGCGTTGGTCAATATCTATGTCCCAAATTGGGATAATCCACATTTCATGACTTCTATTTTTTCCTCTTTACCAAACATAGATACACACTGCCTCATCTTTGGAGGAGATCTGAACCTTGTCATTGACCCAAAGTTAGATAGATCACATCCCAAAATATTTACCCCATCAGGCATGGCCCGAGTATTGTCCACACTTATGATTCAGATCAGTTGTCAGCGTTTTCTCCACCCGATCGATAAATAATTTTCTTCATCATGTTTATTCTTGCATTGATTAATGTTTTTATACATAAAGCCCTTGTACCTTTTGTCAGATTAAATGAATACTCTGCTATTGTTATCTCTGATCATGCCCCTCATGTTTTGGAATTGGCTCTCTCTCCTAGGCAATGGAGATTTAACACTGGCTTATTGGCCATCAAATAATTTTGTGATTTTATTTTTAAAAGCATAGATGTTTTTATTGAAAATAATAAGTCAGAATCAACCTCCCCCTTTAAGGCAGTGATGCGGGGTGAGATTATTTCGTACAATAATCACTCAAACAAACAAAGGACACAATAATACAACTTCATATTGTTTGTATGAAGGATTGAATATAGGCTACCCTATCCAAGTATTCAAAAATCAAAGAAATGCATAAACAAATATCTATGAAATTAGAATATTTAGGCCTAGTACCCATATTCAATTGGTGCTGAAAAGTTTGATTATTGCCATTGAACTCACTTCATCATAAATCGTCGTGGGGCAATATTATGAACTTCACCCACTTTAGTGTCACCAGTGTTTATGTTCTTTATGTTTTAGTAATAATCATTTCAAACGAATAATCAGATGCAAGTGTCATGCAGCAATAAAACAGCCTATAATATTAGGCTACATTATTTTTTGCTAAATCCAAAACTACTAAAACAACAACGGACTGAGCAGAACTATCCGAGAAGAGTTTGCTCTCTGTCCCACTCAGTCCATTTGCCAAATCGCCATAATTCATTGGTCATTCATTCGTCTATTTTATGCTATTTCGTAAGGCTTCAAATGTAAAATCTGGTAATAATCTAAATTATATTATATTATTATTATAATATATTATATTATCTGAGCACCACCTTACTGTCACAGTAGAAAGTCACTTTGAAGAACTCCTGAACAACAGGCTCTGACATTTCCATGTTGTGGCACACAGTTCTAATCTGGGTATGGTGGGCTCAGTTTGTGGTGCCAGTCTTGTTTTTGCTAGGATGAAGCCGATGTTAATCTGGCCATCTTCATCTGCCGTCTTGAGGTATGCTACGGCACCATTGGCCTTGGTCGAGGTGTCTGAGAAGATGCAGATTTCCTTTCGCTTTGCTTTCGACAGAGACAGCAGGCTGTGTAGGCTTGAGGGATGTGAAGCTGCTTCAAGTCTTGTAACGAGTCTCTCCATGCCTCCCACACACTGTGTTTCTCTTGTGGGAGTGGGGCATCCCAGTCACTTGCTTTCTGAGTAGAAACCTTCCTTGAACAGTGACGGGAGCGACAAACCCAAGAGGATCAATGAGGCTATTTATTGTCAACAGAACTCCACAGCGTGTGAATGATTTGTTGCCACCAGATGCCTGGAAAGTGAATGTGTCGGTAGCAACTTCCCAACTTAAACCAATACTGTGATGTGTGGGAATGACTTCTCCACCTAGGTCGTGGACTTTGATGTCCTTTGCGTGGTCTTCCAGTGGAAACGCTCTCAGGACATCTATGCTGTTTGATGTAATCTTGGCTTTTGCTCTAGTGTGCTATTTTACTATTGCTCTAGTCCTCCATTGTGTCCTCCAATTGCTGGAATTGACCTTTTCTTTAAGGTGAACATGGCTGGTACATGGTCTGAACAATGAAGGTCTTCCATGTTCGAGGATGTTCATCTTAAAGCTGTGAACAGTGGGCTTATGGACTTTCCGTAAGCACCTCGCCCACCAGGACCCATCCTGGATCTAGCTTCTGGGCAAATGGTGTGTTACTGGGGCTGTTGATCTGTTGAAGTATGTCCCTTCCAGGCAGCAAAAGGATGTTGGCTTCAGGATGTTAGCCAGTCGCTCTTCTGCCTGAACTCTCTATCAGGCTGGTGCAGGTCTTCAAGGTGTAGGGGGATGCATCACCGTGGATGTCAAACAGGTCAAAAAACTATGACCTGGCCAGTGATCTGTTGCTCTTGTCATCAAGCATAGCATACATCTTAACGGCGCTCTCTTTGTGCCTTCTGGGATACACCTTGATGTGGCATAGAGCAAGACTTTGAAGTAAGGCTGCTGCCACAAACCTGAGTGCACAGAGTGAAGCATCCTCTTTTTCTTCCTCCCCGCTATTCCCTGATGGGCTTTTTAGATCCTTGTATGCCAATGGAGGTGGACCAGGGTGTAAATCTGTGATTATTTTGATATTAATTTCTTTGATTTTTTTGTTCTCTATTGTTTGATTATAAATGGCTGTTGTTTATGTGTGATGTATGATCTACTCAGATTGATTTTTATAGTTGTTGTCCTGAACAAAAGGGGGGAGTGTAATGGAAAAATCCAATCTAAGTAGAGTATGTGTGATGAACTCATGTAACCACTGATTTGTTTAGAAGTACCATGTGTTAAAAGAATGTTTAGCCTCTTGCAGGTTCCTGTAAGCTAGTTAGACAAAACATAGAGGCAACCATAACTTCTAACTGTTCCCATATTCTATCCTAGAGGAAAGCCATGGAAAGCAGGTGTTCTGCTTTCCATGGCTTTCCTCTAGGACAAAGTTAGAGTTGTTGTTGTACAACTACAAAACCACTGTGCTTTCTCTGTTCGGGGTCCATTTTCTCTGACTTGACTGAGGTGGTGGACCTGACTATTTGACTATATGGCAGCCTTCTCCTCTGACTTGACTGAGGAGGAGAACCATATTAGTATATGACCCAGACTAAATAAATGATTGCTGCATAATTGAAGCAACTATCTCATTCT